>JAUEKZ010193959.1:0-5000 GCA_031471865.1 Melibe leonina | reverse complement strand
ATATAAGAAACTTTACTTTTTAATTTTTTTTCAAAAAGTCTAGTCCTAAATTTGTATATTGTGACCTTTCAAGGGCAATAACTCTGTGATGGCGACACTTATTTTTTGGCAAACATGTGGAATCGTACTCTCAAGGCATCCAACCAACCAAAAAAATATGTCTCAAAAGTTCCCCAGGTGGGGGGGGGGGGGGGTCCCGCTGGCCCGCGGTATATTACTATTGAAAGGGTTAGAGATGAAAAGACCATGTGGTGTAAATATCGATAAAACTATCAATTTAGTTTTTATTCCCTCAAACATTGTACTGTTAGAACCACCCAACAAACATTTTTTTATCCAGATTCATTGTGTTAAAACTAAAACATACGCTTTGCTTGGTATAAGCGTGTCTGTCTGTCTCTGTACAAAATAAAATCTTTATTGTGTTGTTGCTGCTGCTGTTTTCAGTACAAGTATGACTTCCAGAGCTCCCAGTGGACCTACAGAGGAAACAATGTAAGTCTCAGTCTGTCTGTGCGCGCTTGTGTGTTAGCTTATGTGTGAGTGAGTGAGTGAGTGCGTGCGTGCGTATATGTGCGTGCGTGTGTGTTAGCTTGTGAGAGTGAGTGAGTGAGTGAGTGAGTACGTGCGTGCGTATCTGTGCGTGCGTGTGTGTTTTTCTCTTTCCATCTAGATTCTACCTATTGGCCAATTATTTTATTTATCTTATCTACCCTTCTCATAATCCTTTTACTGTGGCTGGATAAGATATTGAAGAAAGCCCCTTCACTTATCTACATATTTTATTGTGTAGAGAGCTTCGCCTCGGTGTGACGAAAACTGCACCTAAAAAGGGCGTTTCACTGACATCAACCACCCAACACACATCTGAAACTAAATTTTTATCTATCCTTACACTTACACAAAAGCTTGGGATAAGAATTGAACTCTCGTACCTCACGCTGCATGTCTCCTCATTGTATGCTCAGCACGCAGTTGGGCAGGCCCCTCGTGTAAAACACGTTGACCACCTTAAGTGTATTTTGCGCTCTATAATTTGATTTTGTTGATGGCCTAAGGCCATGTCATTTTGTCTTTGTTATCTAGATAAATATTTAACAAAAACCTTTTCTCCACCATTACGCTAAGTAACATCTCAAGTTTTTATTGGTTGTGAAGTGGTGGACTTTTTAGAATTATTAATATTTTTACATACCTCCGTTTTGCCTGTATAATTATTACATTTCTCCTCTTCACTCTGGACTTCCACAAGCTCAGCAGTCCATCCTCATTTTATCCCTCTCTCCTATGCATGTCCACTTACTGTTGTTGCAGATTTGGTCCAGTCGTCGACGTCTTAGTGACGTCACATTCTCCCATGGCTTTATGACCGTGCGCAAAGCAAGAGGGGAAGAAGGAGTTGGGGGGCCTGCCAGCTGCGGGCAGGACTCGGACGACCCAAACTCCACCGCTGATTCCGACTCCGACTCCATTTCATCTTCCTCTTCCGGTGACGACATTGATTACACTGTAGGTGATATTGGAGGTTGTTGTCTCTGTGCAGCACCGTGGCCTAGAGGGTAGACAGTTTACCTTGTGACTGAAAGGTCACTGGTTCGAAATTATCATAAGACGATGCAAGGTTGAGTCCTTGCAAAATGCTCGTTACTCACATTTTCTCACCTGACTAAAGTTAAAGAAAAATTAGTACATGCCTGGCCATGAATAGTGTTGTCCTTGTCCCAGTATTATTGCACACGCACCCAGGAACCTCTTGTAAAACGCTTTGAACACCTTAAGTGGATTTTGCGCTATATAATGTGATTTTGTCGTGTTTTTCCTCAAGATGGCTTAAAGCCGAAACGTCGACAATGTTATTTTGTCGTTGTTATTTTGATACATATTTAACAATAAGATTCTTTCCCCTATTTACATTTCACAGTCGATCCTGAAAAGAGCGGAGGGAATTTTCTACGACGCAGTGTCAGTGAGTGAACAACTTCTGTTTAAACTTAGTGTCCTTTTCTCGTCTTATTTGTTTGCTTCTTCATTTAATCCTTGCAGTCAGTTTGCTTTAGGCCGTGAATTAAATTTCTTACTGTAGGATTTCTATGTCATAGTCTCAAAAGTGGAAGACCGATTTAAATATTTTCAGGATGTGGTTTTGCTTTTGAATTTTAGTCTGGTTTGTAATTTTCACACCCAATTTTGGCTTGTCGGGTGGTAATCGTATTTTCCCCTCTTTTCTCTATTCATTGAGATAGAATTTGGAAATTTAATGTGACGATTTGACCATACTTGATGTTTATTGATACAAAAGTTGGTTGCCTTACCATTTAGATTAAATGAGCTACAGCGTTTTAAATGGATGCATTTTTTTATCCCCCGGTACTGCCTAGATTGACAATACACCCAAGCCGATTGCATTTAAAACAAATTACGCTTCTTGGTGGTATCCCACAATTCCTTTCCATATGCTTACCCAAAACACCTAAAACATGCACCTCTAAAATTGTCTCGTGTTTCTTGCTCTCTTCCAAACAATGCCCCGGAATGGCGAGTTCCGTGAAAGAGGAAACGGAGACCTGCTGGTCCATAATCTCTCCAGTGCTTGCTTTTTTGTGGTGTTTTGGTTTTGATTTAGGTTACTATCGTTAAATCATCATTCAAACGCATACTTTCATTCTGTTTTTGCTTATGTTATAGGCACATGAAAGAATTCATCTTCTCAGATCACACATTCTTTTAAAAAATGATGTTATCTCTGACACTTCTATTTTCACCAAAAAAATAAAAAAATAAAGTATCCAGACGTCTAATTATGATTCGCACTTAATTGATTTACTAGGGCCATAACTCTTTTTTTTTTAGCCAAACAAGTAAATATATATAAAATTCAGGTATCCAACTGATTGAGAAAAAAAATCTACTCTGAAGGTTAGAGTGGGGAGAAAAAGAAAGTTGTAATATGGTGATCAACAATCTCTTCTCATATACAGCATCTATGTCTGTCTCGCTATGGCTCGATGTTGGTAGATAAGTCTCTATTATGTTTATGCAATAGTTCTAACCGAAAAAAAGAATATGCTTTTGAATTACGATTTAACGATAACACCTTTTTAAAAAACACTTGACATGGTCATTGGTTGGGGCATAGCATTGTCCAATATGTATGTTGATGTTTTTGTTCTTTGTTCTGTTTCATACATAGATCTTACATTCCAAGCTCCAATTACAGTGGTTGTCTTGGTAGATAGAAGGTTGTTCGATGCTGAGGCTTCCTTTTGGCTTTCACCACAGCATGTTATAGGTCTTGATGTTTCAAGTCCTTCTCCTCCCAAGACAAAAGTGGGTAGATAGTGATTCGTCGATGTATTTGTAGCCGGTTGGTTTTTACCAAGTGGAGCTGATAACCTGATGTTGAATCCCCAGACTTGGAGGGCCGAGATTTATTTTGAAAGCTTCACTCCTAGATTGGTTCCTTTCCTTGGCTGTGAGTCCAACCTACCCATTGTATTTGTGTAGAGTTCCTGATCTTAAACTGACTGCCTTACAAGGCTAACTAGCTCCATCTACCTGAGTTTAGATTCAGAGTTGTCTTTCTCTTTGGCTATGTTAGTCGACGACACCTCATTCCGTATTATTCAGGTGCAACCCCTCCCCCGTTTCAGGAGAAGGGCCTCCCCTATTCGCCACCCGTATAGCCCCGGGGCGAGGATATGGTGAAGGAGCTTATAAAAATAATGATAGAGAAGAAGAAAAAAATTCGATCGGTTCAAGAGATATGCAATTCTTTATATCGCTTTTGCTTGAGCTATGTTTGTTGATTGAGGGCCCCAATGCGCACTCAACTGCCATGGCCATACTAGTGCCGAAGGGGATTATTGTTATTGTAAAAGAGGTATGTCATTGACCATCAATGTCCCCACACCGACATACCAACCGCGACCACCAAACAATTGGAATCAAACCCTCAAGCCTCCAACTAAACCAAGGAAGGGGGTTGGTATCTAGTCACTCAAGTTAAGTATTGTCATTACTTTATTCATTTGATTGATAATCGTCTTACTTCTAGATTTCCAGTTTATTTGCTTGGGCTTTCAAAATAGCTGTCCCCCGTTATGGGTTGTTTTGTCGGGGTTTTTTTTTTTTCAATTATTCCTTGCAATAAATTCTTTTGGCATATTATGTCAGTTCACTGAAAAATGATAATTTATCTGTTTAAGAACGCGTAAATCTTGACGATTTTGCATATCCGGTTTGGTTAGAATCAAACTCCACTGTAAAAAAAACAAGTTAAGAGGCTCCATCAAAATGATCCATCCCATTATGTTTCATGTCACAGGGTCTGTATGACTGTGAGGAGGAAGACAAGCACTTGCAGATCACACACAACGAGGAACTCCGATGGTTCATGACGCCTAAGGAGGCAGCAGATATCATCCACCATCGGAAAAAGGTAGAAATAGTAGTGGTAGTGGTAGTAGTAGTAGTAGTATTAGTAGTAGTAGTCGAAGTAGTAGCGGTAGTAGTAGTAGCGGTAGTAGTAGGAGTAGTCGTAGTAGTCGTAGTAGTAGTAGTAGTAGTAGTAGTAGTAGCGGTAGTAGTAGGAGTAGTAGTAGTAGCGGTAGTAGTAGGAGTAGTAGTAGTAGTAGGAGTAGTCGTAGTAGTATTAGTAGTAGTAGTAGTAGTAGTAGTAGTTGTATTAGTAGTTGTAGTAGTAGTGGTAGTAGTAGTAGTAGTAGTAGTAGTAGTAGTAGTAGTAGCGGTAGTAGTAGTAGCGGTAGTAGTAGTAGTAGTAGTAGTAGTAGTAGTAGTAGTAGAAGGGGTAATAGTAGTAGTAGTAGTAGCGGTAGTAGTAGCGGTAGTAGTAGTAGTAGTAGTAGTAGCGGTAGTAGTAGTAGTAGTAGTGGTAATAGTAGTAGTAGTAGTAGTAGTAGTAGTAGTAGCGGTAGTAGTAGTAGGAGTAGTCGTAGTAGTAGGAGTAGTCGTAGTAGTAGTAGTAGTAGTAGTCGTCGTAG
>JAUEKZ010193948.1:0-11970 GCA_031471865.1 Melibe leonina | reverse complement strand
TAGATAGATAGATAGATAGATAGATAGATAGATAGATAGATAGATAGATAGATAGATAGATAGATAGATAGATAGCTTGCAAACTAAAGATGATGAAATATCTCACAAAAATATCACTGATCAAAAGTAAGAAACTGAAAAAGGAAGAAGATAACCTCAAGCATGAGTATCACAAAAAAGTACTATTCCAAGAATCCAAATTGACAGAGTAGAAAGAAGCGAATCATCAAATACTCTTTACAAAACAAATAAATGAACATTAAAATTACAATAAACTGAAGTAACAAAACCAGTCATCAATAAAATATTCTATTGCGCAATAACTGAACCTTACATTAATACATACAGCAGGAGACTAAATGTTAAAGCAGCTATTCAAAACCATCAATAAAGAAAGTATAACATTATCCTCAACCTTCTCTCCCCCCCCCTCCCTCCTCCAAATTCCTGTTCCCACTTACTTATAAAAACCAAAAACAAACAAAAAAATCCAGTGGAACATCATCAACTGTCACAGCCAAGAGCAACATCCATAAGATCATCGTCAATCTCACATGGTGAATCGGAACCCTTGGGGGTAGAGGCACCTGAGTGGGTCCTGGGACAAGCAGGAGATTTGGAGGAAGTGGTCGAGGCCGGGGGTCTGCTAGTGCTGCTGCTGCTCTGAGGCGGTGACACTAAGCTGTCTGCATTGATCGTAGGACTTGATGGGGGGAATCTCTCTCCACCCATAGGAGGGGTGCTTCTATTGGACACATCTACTTTACTAGTCAAAGCGTTTGTGGTTGACTTTAAGACAGGACTACTACAGCTGTTCTTGTTGGAGTTAGAATTAAGCTGACAGTTTTTGCTACTTGATTTCAACAAGGATTTAGGTGATTCATCATCTATTACTAAATCATTATCAGGACTGCTAATATCGCTGAGAGGACTTTCTACAGATTTAGAGAGTTTTCTATCTACATGGGCATTTAACACTTTAGTGCCCGCATTTGCAAGAGAGAAAGGAACTGGAGAATGCTGGCTATCATTGCCTTTACTAACTTTGCCTGCATCGAAGGGTTTCCCAATATCTGGGCTTGAAGTCCGTTCTTCCAAGTCTCGCACAGAGGGAATTTTGAACACCCTATCCTTGCCTTGCGATGGGGTGAGACTTTCTCCATTTGACTTAGGTATACCAATAGAAGGGGATGGAGTTCTTGAGCGAGACAAAGGTGATGGTTGTGATGGGAATGGATTTGAACAGGGTGAAACCACTGATGTACTGGATGAAATAATCAAAGGCTTGGGCTTAGGCTTAACATTCTCAGGAAAAGATTGCACATCTTTGGAGACAGGAATTTTCTTATCCTTTTCGTTATTAAACGAGGAACTTTCTTCTTTCTCTGGGGATTTTGAGGAGTTAAAACACGAAGAATTCTTTTCTATATCTTTCATACTATGAGAAACAACTTTTGAAGAAGACTCAGATATCAATTTGTCTTTGGAGCAAGACACTGCTTTGGTGGAGGGTTCAGAACTTTCAGGTGGAATGCATTTAGTCAAAGAATAAACAGTCTGAGATTTTAAACTACTAGAATCCGACAATGAACTTTGTTTTTCCAGAGATGATGAAAAGTCCTCTGTCTGTGAGAATTTGCGGCCACTCACTTCCTTATTATCAGATGGCATAGGACTGCTTGATGGCTTGCTTGATAAAGAAAGAGACTGATCCAAGCTTACGCCAACAGCATTGTGCTTTAATTTATCTACAATGGCAGACAAAGAATTTTTTCGTCCACGAACAGAAGGTGTAGTAACTTTATTTTTTACATCCACATTTGAGGAAATGGTGGGGGTAAAAGCCATGGAAGGCTCCTGCACAGTCATAGAAGGTGGTGTTGCTGTTGCTGTTGTTGAAGGAACCGCTGCACTAGAAGTCAGAGTCAAACTTTCACTTTTCTTCCCTCCATCTATGACATCCTTACAATTTGACGATGAAACACTGTTTATAGAACCAGTGGTATTTGATGACACAATTTGAAGAGAGGAAGTTTGGGCGGTAGATGATATAAGAGCAGGAGATGATACAGATGACTGAGAAAGAGACTGGGTGGTAGTGCAAGTGACAGAGACAGGTAACACAGATTCCTTCATATCAAACGATTGAACAGCCCCAGTGCCAGAGACACTTTTGATTTTCTGACTCTGACTAACACTGGCTGATGAGACGGTTTGCAGGTTGTGAGAAGATGACACAGAAAATACTTCATTCTGAGGCTGAGGCCTTATTGCATTTTTCAGAATAGATGGCTTTGTAGTGTTGGTTGGTGTTGGGAGCTTTTGAGAGGATGATGAAAACGGAGAACTGGAAGATGAAGGGGTTTTCAAAACAGGAGAGTTTTTAGAGGCACCTGATACATTCTTAATGGGAACAGTGAGTGGAGACTTTCTGGAAGCAGGTCCAACGCTGGAGCTACTACGACCAGATCCAGTTTGAATATTTGGTGAACGGTTTGTATTGTTCATGTTGGGTGACCTGTTCAATATAGTGGGGGACGAAGTAAGACTAGGTGACCTATTCAAGTTTGGAGACTTACTGGAACCTGAGATGTTTGGAGATTTTCCAGCACTGTTTAGACTAGGAGACCTGTTCGAACCAGAGACACTCGGGGAATGGCATGCATTGGGTGACTGGTTGACCCCGGCAGTGTTGGGTGATTTGGTCACACTTGACTGACTACGAACACTGTTCACATTAGAGTGGCTATGAGAACTGAATCTCTGAACATTTGATGAATTGCTGGAAGTCTGACTGGGTTTTATGCTAGTATTAGAAGAGTTCATATGACCTGCTTTTGAATGAGCATTTATGTTATTGTTTAACTTAGCACCGCCTGCAAATGGTTTTTGCGTGGTATTAGTGTTCATGTTGAAATTAGAGCTGCCATTGTGTATTTTAAGGATGGAGTTGTTTGATGTAGCATTCGCTTTAGCAGACTTCTGACTATTGGAGTAGATATTGCCATGAGATCCAGCCTGCCTGTGCCCCTGGGGCCGCACTGAGCTGTTGCTCATAGGACTAGTTTGGCGGAAAGGTCCACCTGGCCTGTTTGCATTGAAAGGCAAATTTGGTCTGTTGTTCCAGTTGCCAGGAGGAGCCATCCGATTGTTGTAATTGTTGAAGGATGTAGAGTTGTTGCCAAAGGCCCCTCTGCCTCCCCCTGGGCCTGGGCCTGATGGACTGACTGTGTTGTGGCGGCCAGCAGTGTAGCTATTGTTGGATTTGGATCCCGGGGGACTGCTGTTTGTCCCAGAGGCTGGGTCCAGACTGGAAGTGCGATTGATGGGAGCATTAGATGAGGAAGACAATTTAGGAATACGAGGCATACTTGCGATCTTGCTAACAGTTGGTACATCAGGAAGAATGCTGGAGAGAGAGATCTTGGCAGTTGTTGTTACAGGCGAACTCAGTGACAAAGTTGTTGCTGATGATAAAGACGACTGGTGAGAATTTCGTCGCTCATGAATTCCAGACAAAGATGCACGGCGATCAAGGGTAGAGTTTTGACCAGCTACACGTTTTTCACTGGTTAGCGTTGCAGATGAACTGCTGCGTTGTTTGTCGATTTTCAAACTTCCAGAAGTAGTAGTTCCCCCACTCTTTGGGACAGACTGGCTCACACTGACGGTGGTACTTGAATTGGGCATTGTTAGGGGCTTCAATCGGATTGTTGCTTTTGTCACAAGCTTGGGGTCAGTTTTAGAATTGACTGAGTTTCCTGACGATACTCTAGAGCCTCCTGATTTCAGTGACAATTTCTGCACAGAGGGTTTAGGATTGTTACCAGTACTGTCACTACCACTTTCTTTCTCTTTCACCAAATCAATTACAGGTACTGGTATATCTTCAACAATATGTTTACTTGACAGCACCTTATTATCACTCAAAGTATCAGAATGCTGGTTGCTAAGGATCTTGCACTCACGAGGGCTTTCTGAGAGTTTCTTGCTTATCTCATAGCTTTGTTCAGAGAAGTCAGATACATCTGTCTTATCATTTTTGTCTGAAACAGGCTTTTTAGCAACTCGTATTTTCAGCTTTGGAATTTCATTTTTTTCTTCATTTTCAACTGTCCTATACACAGACTCACTTGTAATATACTCATTTTTCTTTCTCTTCTTTTCTCTCCTTGATTCTTCTTTTTCTCTTTTTCTTTTATTAGAGTAAGCAGAGCCTTTATCTTTCTTTTTGTTCTTCTCTACTTTGACCCCAATAACAGTGTCAGCAGACCTCTTTTGCTTGTTGCTTGATATTTGCAGGCGAGTGGGAGAGGCTGAATACACATGACGTGGCATGATGGGATTGTCCTCCTCATCCTCGTCACTTTTGAAATCAAACGTTCCTGTACGGTCAAGCTTTGAAAAATGAAGATCCGACTCATCAAAGGAATTGCATTGTTTAGTTAAAGTCTTCACATTATTCTGCTGCTTTAAGGTGAATTTCAAGGACACTCTTCCTTCTGATGAGGCAGTGGACTCATTTTCAAATGGTTTTGATTTCATGTTTGTGGATTGCTGCTCCTGTTTAGGGAGATCGAATTTATCAAAGATACATGGAACGTTATGCCTGTTATCAAGCACAGTTGGGAAATCCACACTAGAAGATTTCTGCAAGACATTCATGCCAGGCCTGACTTGAGGCTTGACATCTTGCATGACAGTTGGATTCCCAGGAGTCAACTTACCATCCCCAGCATTTTTCACCTTTTCGGGTGGGAGGGTGGAATTCAAGAGTTGATGCTTCCCTGCCATTGCTCGTGGCCCGTCTGAGGGAGCCAGCAGCAAGCTACTCAATTTAGAAAATGAGCAGCTGGTGGGAACTGTTCCTGCATCAATGGGGTCGTAGTTATTAGCCCTTCCTACCTCTCCCGACCCTTTGAGGAATCCCTCAAGAGAGGTAGAGGCGTTCTCGTTTTTTGAGCCCGAAGAAGAATTTTGAATTGTGTTGGGTATTCTACCCACAGGAGCGTCATTCTCATAAAGCAACATTGGCAAATCGGGTTCAGTTTTTACATCTTTAATGGGTAATTGTTTGTGAAGGCTGTCTACGCTGTCTACTAATTTTTTCAGACTGGACTCTCCCACTATGTTGTCCTCAGTGAGATCAATCACAGTGCCGGGTGTCTGAGATCTCACGACTGAATGGTTGAGCATTGAATGATGAGCTGCGTGGCCATGAGGCGAAGGCATGGAGGACATTCCCATTGTCATGGCTGGGTTGAACGGGCCATCCATCACTCCTCCCATGTCCATGTCTAAAGGACAGCCCATATTAGGGATACGGTCCAAGGAGTCATTGGTGTTATCACTTCTTTGCTTTGGCATTGGCCCTGGAAATTCAGACTGTGACTTCCTCTTGCGTGGACGCTTTGTGGTAATTGGTGGAGCGTTTGGCTTGCAATTCATTGGAATAATACTTGTGGCAACAGAGGTATTGTCTTCCAATAGTCTGGACAAGACAGGACTGTCATTAATATCTGACTGGCTGTTCCCTGTACCCTTCTTTTCCTCTTCAGTTGATGCACCAAGGGAAGGGTTGAAGTTTTTCTCTACCTCAGGAGACAGCAAAATGCGATCGTTGTTGACATGATGAGAGTTTGAGTTTGAAGCTGGCACACTGCGGAATTCCTCGAGGCCAGGGATGATGCTTCGAGGTTCCTCCAGTAATGGAGGCATGAGATGGGGGGTCTGGCCATTGCTAGCAGTCTGCCCTTTAGACATATGAGAAGATGAATGATGCTGATAACTGGGTGGGGGTGGAAGTGGTGGTGGATGTGGAGGCTGAGGGGGTGGCCGGCTTTTGGTTGGCAACACAGTAGTCTGCATTTTAGCTTGACGTTGTAACATTTCTTTTTGGAGAAGAGCCTTCTCAAGTCTTTCTTTTTCTGCAGCAATGGCAGCTTCCTTCAATTTGTCAAGCTGTGAACGTCCCTTGCTAATCAACCATCGCAGCATGATTGGAATTGACATGCACCTTTAAGGACAGATAGAAAAAAAGGAATGTCAGGGGACTGTGACAGTTACAACCTAATGAAAAGGGTTCATCAGAGTGATCGAAGGACTAAGCAAGAGCATACAACTCTTTGTAAAGACAGTAAAAAGTAGATATTCAAAACAAAAGATATTAAATTTCAAATAAATTTTGCTTCATAATTTTTCAACATGAAGATAAATCTTATTTTGAAATGAAATGTTTGAAACAATAAATAATTTGCAAAAAGATCTGCACAGATTTCAAAATGAGACAATCTTTCTAATAACCAGGAGGCGCTGTGGCCGAACTGGTAGAGACACAGCACAGCAGCTGAGGGCACCGGGTTTGATTCCTACCAATGGCATTTCAAACAGTTTTTCTTTTGGCAAGGAAATTCACTCCAATTCCCTCATCCCCCCCAGTTGTAAAAAGGGTACCAATCCTTGGGATGGGGAAAGTATTCTGTGATAGACCGAGGGTCGCAAACATTGTCCCTTGTTTGAACAGAAACCGTAATAAGCTCTGACTGAATGGGACATTAGGCTTTAAAGGAAAAAAAAAAAAAGTTAGTTGACAACAGATTGGATTTGGGCCTTGACTGTGGAGGACGCTGAGGCATTTTATTCAGATGGTGGTGAATTATTGATTTTATCAAACCAAACAGAAATACAAGTTTGACAATGTTGAGGGATACAAAAATAAAATAATCAAAAATATTGAAATCCAAACAATAACTTTTCACACTGCTATTGTGAAATGTAGAAAGGGAGACCAGACACTGATCTTATTCCAAAAGAGATTTCAATTTCATCAAATAAAGCGCCAGTAACATACAAACAAATATGAGTTTCTCTAATTTTTTTCTTGCCCGTTTCTCTTCCCAATCTCCAAAATTCTGGGGGTGAATTGTCTTTTCATAATTTCAAATATTCCTTCTGTAGCAAATATTTCATCTCAATTTCTACGTCCCAGCAAGGATAAGCAATGTAAGTTTTAATGTTAGAGGGTTCATCTGCCAGCTTTGGGTGCATAAAAATTTTAGTAGAGTATTTTTGCCAGAGTAAAGGATTATGCTACTGAGAAAACCTTATTTCCAAATGATTCATCCTGGAGCCAGGGCTACCAGACCATAATTTCAAAAACGAGGAAAAGGGTTCAGAAGAGCAAGACAAAGCTAACAAAGTAGGCAGATGAATAATGATGTAACAGTAAGTAGCGGAAACCATTTTGTGACAAATTGAAATAGCCCAGGTCTGGCAGCCCTGTGGAGCAAAGCCATTGGACACAGGAACCACAGATATCTCAAATGAATTTCCAGATAATAAAATACATCAAAAACATAATAGTGTCCTTCTTGAAATTTACTAACAATCTTAAAATTTATCTCAAATGAATTTCCAGATAATAAAATACCTCAAAAACATAATAGTGTCCTTCTTGAAATTTACTAACAATCTTAAAATTTTCTAAACTAAAAGGATTTTGCAAATTTAAGAGTGAAAATAGTTGAGATAATTACTACTTCTTTTTATAAAAATGATCATATGAAGTGGTTTTTTTTTTGGTTTTGGTTTTTTAATTTTTCTAAAACTGTTTACTTTTTATCAGCTATAAATGCCTCACAAAATGCTTTTTGGAACACATTACCTAAATCTAACATTTAAGAATATACAAGTGTGAAATATGGAAGTTATAGCATCTTTTGGATATTTTATATATCTAATAAAGCTAGACAGGCAAACTTAAGATTTTGAGAAAACTTCTGGCAAAGTCTGAAATTATTCTCATTACCTAGCCAATACCACATACTTATTTAGGGCCTTAAAGACACTTAAAACTTGATTTACAATGTGAAACCACTCTAGATACGATGAAAAAAAGCCTAAATTAACTTTCCAGTTGGAAAAAAAAAAAAATAGGCGAATTTTTCTTTCAACCACAATATTTTTTCTTACCTGCATAATCCCTTATTACAATTTTGTGTTGAGCAAAAAATACGACTTTCATTATTTTTTAAGATTTTATTTCTATACCGAATGGCGTCTATTTACCTTTGAAAAACCCTTGAAATTGTTTCATCTGAACAAATCAATTGGTCAGGATTGGTACAGGACACTTTACACTTGAGACTTGTAATGTCTGAGAGGTCGACATCAACTGAAAGTGATGAAATACAAATGAGCTTTTCAGACCTTAAAAAGGCAATCATTCACATTAACGCTAACATAATATGCTGCATACTTGATACATGATCGCTACAATTTGCTTATTTTCGACATAATGATCTATCTTAGCTTTTATTTCAAAATACAAATCCTCTCCTGTTCATTATGACATAACAGTTAAAGTAATGAAGGTTGATTAAATGACAATCAGCATCTTTAAAAAGGTTCACAGAATATCCAGGTACTTGACCATAGAAATAAAGGAAATTTTTTGGAGTAACAAACAATAGCAAAGCCAAAAACAATTTCACAATCATTAACTTTTTCCCCCCACTAAGGTGCAATATGACTTTTAACATACATTGTGGTTTACAATACATAATAAAAAATGCCTACATATATCTTAATTTCTTTAAAAACAAAAGTACACAAGTGAGATTGAATGTTAATGTTGCAAATTTGTGCAACTGAATATTAAGGGTACAATGAGAGACATTTCTGTTTACGGAAATTTTTAATGTAATTTTTCTAAATCTAGTCAAAATGTTTATTCCGCATCAATTTCAAAACCATGCCCATAAAAGAAATGACTGCTCTATCGAACAATGCCAAATATGCGGACACTTTGATTGACATGAGTAAAGTGAGGGTTGATTTTATCATGACACATCCCAAGTGAGTTTATTTATAGATGTCGCCTTTTCCCCTGGTTGTACAATATCAAATAAAGTAATTTTTACACAAGCAGGAAGAAATAAGAGGCAAATAAACCCTTAACCCTCTCACTGCGAGGTCTGATTCTAACCCAACTGAAATATGCAAGTATTGAAATTATACTTTATCTTATACCCAATAAATCAGATTTCAGTGAGCTGGCATATGCCAAAAGCCTAATTATCAGGCTTTTTGGCATATGTCAGTTCACTGAAATCTGATTTATCTGGTATAAGAATAGACAAGTCTTGAAGATTTTGGCGTCCTTAGCAGTGAAAGGGCTAATAAGACAGTGAGTGTCTATTTACCTGTGATCAATGAGTCATAAGCTGGATGTTCAAATGCTATTGTCAGCTGCTGAAGGGATACAGCATTTACCTCAAACACAACGCTGTCTGCTGTTTCTGAGATACAAAACAAATGTCACCAACGATAGATTTAATTTCAAATGGTAGAAGGTTTGACCAAAACAACACTTGAATTACCATATCATCAATAATAAGTGCACTGTACACTTAGAAAATTGACTCAAAAGGGTGCGCTATTTCTAACATTGATAAAGAAGAAAGCATGCAATATCATCCAAGAGAAAAATACACCCTAAAGAATGGCACCAAGTGTGCAAATGGAGACATCTGCCATGTGTATTGTCTGTACTTTGTTGTATTAATTTAAATCACACAAAATTATCATGAATGTAGTTTTAAACCTACATCCGGCTAGGGGTGCACCTATTCGGGTTGTAGCCCTTAGGAGGGATAATACGGTGGATACAATGGAAGAAACAATTAAACTTCTAGATGGTTGTTCATCATCTAGGACTATGGGATTAAACCTCGCATCCATACCATATCAATAAGAAAAAATTCACCCCCCCCCCCTAGATTTAAGTTCTTAGCAGATGACATATGGTGGGTAAATAAGATCTCATTATAAATTGATTCCAGAAAGTGTGCTAAGATGCTGTGAACACCCACAGATTTATCCAGTATTAATTTTTGATTTCTCTGTAAGCATTTTCAGTTAAAATAGCTCAAGGCGCAAATAATAAGACAGCAGTGAAATGATGTTTAAAAAAGACAGGAGTTTTAAAAAGTGGAAGCCTCTTGTTGAACAAAGCAATGATAGATGAAACTAGAGGAATAGGTTTTCAAAAGTCAATTACTATGCCAGGTTTTTTTCATTTTCAAAAAAATTTAGATTCTTGAAAATGAAGTGAATCACAGATTCTAAGAATGTGCAGATCTGTGCATGCCTGTAAAAACATTTCATCCAAAAATTTAATTTATTCATTTAATTACCTTTCTTAGCATCAGGTCTAATACAGCTACTGATGATGATGTTGAATAACAGCTGCTGTCGTAGGTGGTTGAGAATTTTTGGCACATGGGTGGGATGAGTGAAGGGAATGCGGGAAACCATGACCCCTTGCTGGTCTTGGGAGCCTCCATTTAAGCCATTAAGAATATACACATGATGCTGATCTGGTAAGGACTGGAAAAAGAGGGGCAAATGAAAACAATTTACACATGACAAATATGAAATCTTTACCAAACCGATTTGAAAAAAAAAAAAGGACAAAAATATAAACAATTCCATCAAATAGTAGAGATGAAAACCCCAAAACCTTCAGAGTTAATACAAGGAAATCTATAGATACATTCCTGACATATTGAAGACCAATCTTCCAAATCAGATATAACTCAACATATCAGAAACCTCTGTTTACAAGGATTTAAACTTATGAACTATGACCCCTATGTACAATCACTAGTTGTAGGTTCTCTACAAGAAACTTACTGAACTAGAAAAATCTTACAGAAGAGAAATATAAAAACTAACCAAACAGAAGACTACGTCTAAGAATCTTGACCTTCCTTTGAATTAGTTGGTGAGGCTAAGGCATGGTCTACTGTAATTATAACCATTGACCATCCTTCTCTCAGTCAATCATGCTACAAACCGACGAAACCTTCTTCCCTTATCAAGATTTACAAAGATTCTTGTATTCTACCCTAAACCCCCCTCCAATACTGATTAAGTGGACAACACCTTTTTTATGCAGCAATGTGGAGACCAAATAATTGGCAGAGATGAGTCAATGCTTTCCTCAGCAGATCAAGCAAGAACCCTTGTTTTCATTATAAGTTATATGCACATGCCGTGGGTAATTTTAATCGGGAGCACTCTAGCATTTCACAAGTACACTAAAACCTTGTTATACTGCCAGGTGTTGGGAAAACACTTAGTTAGCCGTATAACGAGAAGTATTTGTTTTTTGGAGGTAATAATTGTTCTCCAATAGATTTTGGCGGTACAATGAGGTTTAAGTTCTTCAGGAGCAAGTAATTGCAAGAAACACCCATTGGAGTTTAAATGTCTTTGATAGAGAACATTTTTGGGAGAGGGAAAACATTGATAGAGGAAATTTTAACCAGCTAAGTCTTCTTAGACAGAGACTTCTGTACTTATGGCAAATCAGATAACACTACACTTACCACAAGCAGTTTTTTGCTATTAGTAGGACAATGTGAAAATGATTCCAAGATCAGAGCCTGCAGATTTTTTACTTCGCTGTCTTTATGGATTTCAAGATCTGTAAATAAAAAGATAGGAAATTAATTTTTAAAAGTATCATGACTTTGAAAAAGTAAATACAACAACAAATCTTTGGCAATAATCTTATCACAAAAAATGTACAAATGACAATGAAATCAATTTGCATTGATAAAGCAAATAAAGTTCCTAACCAAAAAAATCCTACCTCCATTCCTACCATTTCCTCCTTGAAAACACATTTCTTTTCTTTTTTTTCTTCATTCCTAATTTGCTGGAAACCTGTTCATTTCCAAAATCCTTTTTTGAATAACACTTCTATTGAGCCTGATAGTGTACTTCAGATTTCACAGTTGGCAATAATTTTTAGATATATCTACGCACAAAAGAAATCACTGCACACACACACATAAAAATTTTAGGCTGGCGGTAAAACGAAAATCAGGGCTGCCAAGTTCGCATAGTCAAAATGAGGGACACTTTTGGGGTGACCGCAGGACAGAACCAACAAGAGGGGGG
>JAUEKZ010193915.1:0-11971 GCA_031471865.1 Melibe leonina | reverse complement strand
GCGCCTAGAGCCTATGAACCATGGGGTAGGGCGCTATATAAATGAAATTTATTATTATTATTATTATTATTATTATTTTAGAGAGAACTTTGCTCAGTTTCTGACAAAACACAGAGTTATTATTAAAAATGTGAGATACTTTGATTTTTATAGGACGTTTATTATTGTATGAAAACAAAAATGGAAACAAAATAAACAACAAAATTAAATAACTACTATCATAATTAACATCTTAAACAGCTCTATGGTTCAAAAGAGTGGTTCGTCATATTGTCTTATACAGCTTCAGGTTACTTTTTACAAGTAAATTCTCCTTTCTAGTTCATCATTACCATAATAATCTGTAAAGTGACTCCAGTGCCACACGAGAGAGCTTGGTGTCCCTGCTCTTCAACTGAGACAAACACATGGACAGGAAGTAGTGCCATTTACTCAGGAAGAAATGCTTCTGACTCACACACAGTAGGCAGGTGACCAGTGGGTACATGTGCTGTATAAGGAGAACATTATTGATAATAATTTTACATAATTTTAGGAGGCAAAAATACTTTTAGTAATAGTGCAATGTTCATAGGACAACATTATGAGTATGCTTACTGATAATATTAATAAGGAGGCTCACTGGCTGAACTGGTAGCAATAGATTCCTGCCAATGGTGTGTCCATAAAGAAATTTACTCCCATAGCCTAACTTCACCCAGGTGTAAAATGGGTACTGAGTTATCTGTGAGGTTAGGTACCTAATCTGTGAAAGATCAATGTCCTATCCAGAGAGTGGCAAGTATTGTTAATGTCCAAATCACACTAAAAACACTGTAATAAGCTCCATCACTATGAACCAGTAGACTAAAATTTGTATTTACTTAAATAGCAAGAGTGAAAAAAAATCGGTCAATATACGTCATTGTGGCTCAAAATTGAAGACGACAGTAATTCATAAACTACAACCTTTTATGAACAATAAGATGGATACCAAAAGATAATTCTCATGAATGATGATAAACAATAGGGGCAAAAGTAAATTCAGACACACAACATAATGCATATAAAATAACATACATAAATATTTTTATAAACCAAGAAATATCAAAATCAATATTTATACCAGTGTGTGCTTTCTTTTAGTAGCCATGTCCAAAGTAACAGGGTAAAGGTCCTCCGCTAGTTTCTTCAGCACAGGAATATTGACTTCATTCTTCACAGTCTAAGAATGCATATTCAAGAGTTTTATGAAATGCATGGACATCTTTCAAAAAATGAAAGCATTTAGTTTGTTATAGGGTTCTAAGAATTGCTTGCATGGATCGTGAAATCTTTGCATAAGCATTGATCCGTTTCATACTTCACACTTTCAGAATTTGGCCAGATAATTCTATATAACCCCACAATCATGAAGAATTACAACAAAATGTGAAAAGACCGATAGAAAGGATAATTGGGTTGTAAAAAAGCATCCCATATTTTATATAAGGCACAAAAAGTATCTTTTTTTAAAATGATATTTATTGAACACACTTACAGACTTTATTAATGGACCATATTGAGCATTGATAACTCTAAAAACATATCTAAATTGTTTTAACAATAGCATAATCATAAAAAAAGATAAGTATGTACGTGTGCGTAGTAAGCTTTTTAATGATTATGCTATTGTTACGCCAATTTGTTTGAATGTTTTCATGGTAAAAGACATGTTTCACAGTTGCAAGATGGATTCTTTTTTTACAGAGCTTACCGCTAATATTTCATTTACAGTTCAAAGTGTATCTTTCAGTTTACATTTGAATATTTAAATTCAATGAATTCAATTAATATCTGCTACATAATTTGGATGCATCAATTACAACAATTGTATAAATGATATTATAGCTACTATAAATGCTGCTCACAAAAAAAAAAAATTGTTCTTGTTCTTTCCAATTTTTTTTTTTCAAAACTAGAAAAATCAAGGGGCCAGAACACTCACTGCAGCCACAGGTAGAAGAATCTCTACAAAGAGTCCAGCCAAAGCATGCTTGATGTCCCTGTCCTTGACCTCCAGGAAGTACTGACCCAAGTCATGCAGTAATTGGACACACATCTCAAAGTCCTCTATCGGGTGCATCTGGTCATTCCAGAATGCATACAATATACTTATCACATCATAGAGTGTTAGAGAGTGCATAAAATATACCATCATATGATAGAGTGCTAGGTAATATGTTATTCAATTGTCAGTAATGTACATAACATATCATTACTTTAACATTATAGATCACTATTTGAATATTCATTTGTGTAAACATACTTGAATATATGCATATGAAAGTTGTGTCATGAATTATCACTAGTAGACATAGCCCAATCTTGTCTAATTACTGTACTTTGTTCTGTCTTTTGTTCTTCTTACATGACATTAAATGACAAAAATTAATAATGCTGATTCTTTAGCATATATCCTAGTTAGCCTCTTTTAAGAAAAACTTTGGAAACTGCAAGCATCTTGATAACCAACTCTGTACAAAAATACCTTTGATTTTCAACCAATTCATTATTATCTTATAACACCTCGTCTTTTCCTTAATGTTGTGTTCAACTGCGGTGCTTGTGTCCATGATATAACATTAATGTATAAATCCTGCATTTGCTGTCAGCTATTCATATAATGTGATGCAATTCCTTATTGCTTATATGGGGATTACGAAAACACCTTTGCAAAACTACTGCAACTCAAAGTGCTAACCCTTGTATTGCTTTGAAATTTTATGGTAAAAAATTTACAAATGAAATATAACTCATACAATCTATATAAACTTTCAAATATATTTTAAATCTTTTTTTTTCTTGCCTCCAATACATTAAAAAATACTGTATATGCAATTCCCAAACTAACATAACCATTTGTTCAATGGATTAAAAACCATCTTTTTTATGGCAAATGAATTTAACAGGTCCTAGAAATTTGATTAGATCACAGGATGACCTCAATCTGTCAACTTATTTCAATGACTGTATAAACACTTTATAAGAAGATAAATTGTCAGTTTTCTTACCTTTACTCTGAAAAACTTCAGTCCCATCAAAAGACTTATAATACTCTGGGCTGTATATGGGGTTTGGTCTCTAAGCTTTAACTCTCTGAGCTCGCTCATAAATTTCTTGCGAACAAGATAGAATCTATAAAACACAGACATCAAAATATCTTGATGATAAAATAAGATTTTAAAAAACCTGTCATAAATGGATACAAGAAGACATAACATCATAGAATCTCAACATAAAAGATAATTTGAAGTGTATTAAACAAGAAATCAGAAATGCAAGACAAAAACTTCTTTAAAGAACAGAGACGGTATAAATGGTTGAGTAGCAAGAGCAAGGCCCAAAATCTGTCCCTCTGGCTGATATTTCATAATTGATCACAAAGGCTTGATCCAAAGCTCTTTAACTTTGCTCTGTGCTTGATGATTGTGCCTAGTAGTAAAAACCCATGTGCTTATTCCTACAAGACCAACACTGTATAAATGATAGAAAAACATGATTCATCATCATTGTTAAAACAAAACAGAAAATAAAAATTCTATGAATGAAATGTTAAAATTTCAGATGAATTTAGCAATAGCAGTTTTTACAAATCAATAATCAAAGAAAGCTTTTTCATCACACCCACCTTGAATTAGCAAGCACTCCAATCACTTCAGCATGCAGATCAGCAACAGTGTTCACATTGGTGGCATTGGGGTTGTTGCAGGACTGCAATCTGGAAAGTTAAAATGTGCCATTGGATGCATGCCCATAGGGTCAACATTTTACAAAATATAACTCCGGAAAAATATGTCTGATCAGCTCCTGATTGAGTTCAAAGTTACAGTGGAATTACTTTAAAGCGAAATTTTGGGGACCTCCTAAACCATTTCGTTTTAAGGCATTTTGGTCTAGAGAAAGTGCTATTCTTGCACTATTTTTCAAGGGCAGCAACAAGGTCAGAAATTTGTAAATCTAAAAGGTCCTGGCAATGGCACGTTCATTTCATGTGTTAAACTTCTTGGTACCTGGACCAAACTTCATTTCTTTGTGAGCCTTCTGTAGCTTCTACCTGCCCTTCAAAAATGTAGATAGAGTTGAGTTCGGGATGCCTTGTTTTTTACAGATATCCATCTTGCTTAACTTCATTTCATCCAGTTCGGAATGTGTATACACAGTACTTTCTTCTAAACATCTTTGACTGCTGAGTAAAGCTAAAAATAAAATAATAAAGTTCTTGTAGATTTGTGATGCTCAGTGACTCTAACTCAAAGACAAAAGAGGAAATGGAAACGGCATGTCAATGTATCACTGTGTCAATGCTAATTTCTCTATACACTACACACCTCTATGCAAAGTCAATCAGTAGCAGTGCGAAGGCCTAACAACAACAACACACACAGACACACACTCCATTAAACAAAACAAAACAATATACCTGAGGAAAACATTCTAATTAGTCATAAATAAATACAAACCCATCTCTGTGCTTGAAGTGTCTAAAGCACTGATCGATGATGTGACCAACCAGATCTTCGTGACCAGGATGATAAGTCAGCTAGAGATTAAACAAATCGAAAAGGGGAGAAATGTCCATCAGTTATTATCTCAAATACATGAAAAGTAATCATTCCTTTTTATTCTGTCAAACCTTTTTTCTTAACAACACAAAGCACCATTCACTATGTCGGTGATTCAACATGCCCATTCAGGATAAAGGTCACAGTTCTTTTAATGTACCTTTTGCGAAATTGAAAAAAAACAAAAACATTCTCAGCCAAGTTACACAACAAGATGCAAATAAATCAAGGAGTCTTTATTTTCTTACCTTTGAGAGGACCTCTATCAGCACAAGGCAATAAACAAACTCCAAAGCCAGCTGCAAGGTAAAAACAGAAAAAAAAAAAAAAAGAAATTAGAAGTCAAACCTAAACATAGATAATTCATCACACTTTATAAAAAATCAGAAATGTAACAAATCAGAAACTAACGAGTCGGGGAGTAAGAGACGGTGATATGAAGGCGCCTCATCCATTGTCAAAAGTAACACTTAGTGGTTTCAAGTGTTCACATTGACGATCTATGTGCTCATCGATCATGTTGTCAGCCATTGCTTTCCTTAACTGCAATAATTGTAAAACAACTTGCTGTCATTTTCAAATTCTTTCAGATTAAAAGTTGTTTTTTCATTAAACCCAATAAATTCTGTGGGAAATATCGTTTCCGTTTTACATTAGTTTCTTTTATATCATTATATCACTGGCTCATTTACATTGACTTTAAGTGTTTCTTGCACTCTTTGATAATCAGTGTTTTCAGATTAACCATTGTAACATGTATAACAGTACAAAATCATACAAATCAAATGATATCTGAAAAAAAAACAAAGTCAGTAGCTTACGTCTCTTCTCTCACAGATGAAATCTTTACTCCTGAAAACAAAGAAAATATGGATTTTCTTAATTCATATTAAACACAAATTTAACTTAGACATACCTAACAACAGAATTGAGAAAAAAGTTCATATAGCATAAAATGACCACTGATTTCTTTTGATCTACTCTCTCTGGAGATATAATGGAAATTAAATGGTTAAAATAAAACAAAATATAACATACCCTTTACTTCTGTGGCGTTGTCTGGAATCTAAAAGAGGACTGTCTTCTTTCGTCTGGCGCTGGTACCAAGCAAAGAGAGTTTTCAAAATTGACGGTAGGCAGTGCTCTGCAACATTGCCAAGAGCAACCAGAATCTGAAAAAGTTGATGTCCTTCATTTTAGAGAAAACTGTAGTTTACATACATGTTCATTGCATGCAAACAGACATTCAAAATCAAACCAAACGTAAGTGTCCAATTCACTGCAACAGATTTTGACCCCAAAAAATTAACTTACTTGATCAAACTGAACATCTTCTCCCCTCTGCAGACTTTTAGATAAAGGCTTTTCCTGTTGAGAAAGAAAAAAATGTCAGCATTATCTTCAAATCATAGTTTGCCAATGAATTACAGTGTCATATTTTAAAAAGCAAGATGCAAGAATAAAATTAAATTTCCAAAACTGTCTCATGTGGACTGAATTAGAAATGTGTAAGTATTCTTTTATAAGCGTCATGAAAAGACTAAAAATATAAATGACAGCTTAAGAAGTTATCCCAAACCTTCACATGCACTGAAAAAAAAGTTTGAAAAAAATACTCACTAAAGGCTCAGCTAAAACCATTTCAATTTTCCTCTCTGAAATGCGACAGAATTCAAGGAACAAATTTTGTAAAATAAACTCTCCTGCTTTGACATCCCTATTGATAACTGGTGAAGAGGCATCTTGAACTGGCTCTCTCCGCCAAGGGAATTTCAACAGTTGAAATTCACTGATGTCTGCAAGTAAATTAGATATTCCATAAGTTGAAAAGTTTGTGAGTATCATAAAAAGAATGAGTGTAGATCAAATGAGACAAATAAATAAAGTTCATGTTCAGCAAAACAAAGAAAATGTTAGGACACACTACTTGGAATATATATGATTCATTAGCCAGGGAGCAATAAATACAGACATTCTGGAAACTTGGGAATAATGAACTCTAGATACCTACCTACCAATCCAATAAATTGCTAAATGGGACAAAATGTGTGATTCCTGTTAGCATCAGGCATAGAAGCCCTGATTAATAATCTAGGCCATTCTTAGGACATATATAGGTAAGTGACACTGATGTGTCGCTGGTGAAAGGGCCCTTTTTTTTCCAGCAGAGTGAATTCTAGATAAGAATCAAACAACCTCTGTTTTTTGTTGACAGTATCTAACAGACACATTCATTGTTGCTCAAAGGAGCATCATTAAATGGTCCTAAATACAGAGAAAGAGCCACCAGATCAAAGATAAGGATATATATGGTCCAAGCTGAGCTGAGGAATGGAAGACATGATAAGGAAACTAAAGAAGCTGATATGATGATAATCTTTCATTCTTCCATGTAACATAGGGGCCTAGATCTAGATAGATGTGTTCATTTCAATTTCTGGGCGATTGACAGAGATCATAGATATTGATTTAAAAATGATGAGTAAAAAAATCAACCAATGAAGTCAAAAGTTAGATGTTTTAGATCCAAGATAGAGTTCTATTCATATTATCTACTTAGACTATTATACCACTCCGAAACGTTTTTACCTGAGTAGGAAGACATGGTGAATGGTAATACTGCTTAGAGACCCTATCTAGAGGGTCTAGTCTCAACGCACAGCTTTTCGTTGGTTAGAAGAGATTAAACCGTTCAATGCCAACTTAGTTTATCAAGAAACATCTTTGATATCTAACCTAACTAATATAGTGTAAAAATAGTAAACTGTGAGGAAGTCCTAAATGAAACAACCTTGTTTTCGTTTCTATGTCTGTTTACTGTTTGGTCAGTTATAGAAGACCAAGAAAATGTAATGACATTGCTTACTTCCCTTTTTAGTCATTCTCCTCTTCAGCAAAGCAGTAATCGCCCCCCCCCCTCCCCCCGCCTACTTCTCTCTCTCTCTCTCTCTCTCTCTCTCTCTCTCCATGTCCCGCTCTCTTCTATGTCTCTGACCAACAAAAAGAAAAAGAATAAAAAAGAGAGAAGATATTAGGTGTTCTTGACAGATGATCAATGTTGAACATCGCTGTCCTGATACAACAACAAAAAAGGGTTAAAATTTTAGTGTTCTGTGAATATGTGATATACAAAGATACAAACAGACGTAGATTTTTAGTTTATACACTAGGCAACCCAACACGACACGTATACCCTTTCCATTCACTGGGCGAAGGCGGGGGGGGGGGGGGGGGGGGGGGGTTATGAACGTTTCGCAGTGGTAATAAGAAAAATAACCACTTTCGTAACAGTAACAGGTCTGTTCTACAATATTCACTATATCATCAGCGAAGCTGCAATCAGGTTGCTGGATAAGACTTTTTTCGTTCAATCCAAGATGAAGATGGATGTTTAATTCGAAAGTCTCTCTTGTCGTTGTAGCGATTCCTGTTTTTAAAGGATTGAAAGTGCCCGACTAACTGATTCAGCCGTCTTTTTTCCTCGCTCTCTACCCCCTCCCCATTTCTCTCTTTTGTCTATATAAACCAAAAATAAATAAATTTAAAAAACTCGTCAAACGAAGCAATTTTCAACAAAGCTACCACACCGTACAAGCAAGCTCTAACAGACAACGAGTACTATGATCAGCTGACATATGAAAAAGGAAGCAAATGCATCAAGAACAATGATGCAAAGAAACGCAGAAAAAAGAAACATCCTCTGGTTCGATGCACCCCCCCCCCCCCCACACCCACTCCTCCCCATACAACAAAAATACCAGCATCAACATCGGTAAACTCTTCTTCAGCACGTAATTCTAAAAAGGAACACAAACTCAGCAAAATATTCAACAAAAATACAATCTTTAAGGGAGCTAAATATCATGTAAATCCCATATTTTATCTGTGTATACAGGGTTATCGAACCTTTTAGTACTGATTACAGTTATTTTTGGAATAAGTTAGCTACACAATCGAGGGTTTGCAACCTCAAACTCAAATTAAATACCATAATGAACAGTTGTTGTTGTTTTTTCTCTGGGGAAAAGGTTTACCTCTGATGTACCTAGCACTGTAAACTAAAAAAAGTAAATTCCCTTTTTATCCATGTTGAAATAAAGTCTGAAGATTAAAAAGCAGAGAACAAAAAAGTTATCCAAAAGAGGATGCAGGCATAAAGAACATCCTCAATTTGGTTGCCATATTGATTTTAGAGATGGTAACAATGATGTGTCGTCAAGTTCCTCAAACATAGACACTTGTATGAGGAATGAGAAAGCCACACGGATACAGGATATCCTTTTGGAAACTGAGCCTGTGGCTAAGAAGCAAACAGAGCAGAACAATTAAAAATAAATTAATTAAAATAAGAAAAAACGGCAACATATTATCATTTGTAAAGTCACCAAGAGCCAATTTTAATGGCCCTAAGGGCCAGAGGTTATCTCGGTTTCTGTAGCATAAAAATGTTTGTTAATCTCTGAATAGGACATTGGTCTATCGCAGATTACTTTCCGCAACCCAAAGTGTGCATTGATACTCATTTTAAAAAGGTGTTAATCTGGCAGCAACCCCCCCCCCAAAAAAAAACCACATACTATACCAATAACTTATTCGTTGCTATTAATCATATGCACACAAAAAAATGGATAAAGCGCAAAAGAATGCTGCTCGATATGTAGCTAGTAATTACTCCTTTATGACAGGCTCATCAAATATCAATATGAAGAACTTAGGATGGTTGTCGCTCCAAGAGGAGAGAGCAAGGACTAAGATAACAATACTTTAAAAAGGGCTAAATAGACTTATAAAAATCCCAATTGACCAATACCAGCGGAGTTTGAGTCAGAGACAAACTAGGCAATGAGGCTATGAGATGTTTAATCTACCTCGATCTAATATTGATAGTAATCTTCATTCCTACTTTCCTAGCACTATAAGGTTATGGAACAGCTTGCCAACAACTGCAAAGCTTTTATGAACACCATCGAAAGCTTTAAAAATACGCTTCATCATATAACTTTAAGAAAGACCCAATAAATGATTGCTTTGAATTAAAAAACTAGAAAAAACATAAAAAATGCTTTAAGAGTTTAAGAGGTATGTAATCGACCACGTTGAAATGCGCGCTAGCAGTAATAGTAATACTCGGCCCAGCCGAGTCAGTCAGTTTATTGGAAGAAAAAGTTTGTTAGTTTATTGAGAGTTTTAGGGCACTTGCAACTGCTATGGTTATACAATATAAGCGCCCAGGGGTAAGTAAGATGATAGGCTAGTTAAAAGAATAGTCACTTTGACCCTGCCAGGGACATTTCAAAGAGAGATGATTTACAGGAAAAAAATATAATCTCTCAATAAAGGTGACAAGAGAAATGATTTACAGGGAAAAAAACATCATCTCTTACAATCCCGAAGCAGGACACAGAAACAGATAATGGGCACCGCCCAGATCAGGCACTATTGTGGTCCAGAGAGACCCAGGATATTCTACCGCCCTTTGTGTACACAAGTACTCAGTCCTTCTAGATAGCAAGTGAGCCTGTTAGGTACCATAGTGTCTTAAACATGGGGGATGACCATAAGTCTGTTAGGACGACAGGCAGGGCCAAGACTCAGCTAACAGATACAAAAAAGGTGTGTGTGTAAGCTTGCTAGGGAGCACTGGGAAGAGTGCTGAAAAAAGCAAGATAAAGCAAAAAGACAAGATACATAAGAAAGAAGCGACCACCAGAGGCGCCCGCAAAAATGTCTTTTATCAAAGATCAGGAACAAACACATTGAAGTGTGAGTTGCTTGAGATTTTGATAAAATCTTAATGTTGGAAGAAGAAGAGCACAATATTCCAAATTGTCTCAATGATGATTATTGTTATTATTTGGTATTATTATCGATATTTTATAAATATTATTCAACTAGTATTATCATTATCAATATCATAATTTATTTTTCTATCACTATTTTTAAAATGTTTATTATCAATATTATTACAATGCAAATATTACGTATATAGTCTATTACAAATGTAGTTTATATAATTATTTTTAGTAGAGCCGGGATTTCCTGGCGCTGCAGTAGGTTTAATTATTTAAAGTTTTCCTTCCTGCTTCGTGTGTTTGTGTGTACATTCTTTCTTTGAGAACGAAGCTTTGGACATACCGGGTAGGCTAGGCTAGATTAGGGTAGGAAACATGCATTTATCTATATATTCATTCATGCATTCATTCATCCATTCATTCATTTATTATTCATTCATGCATACGATCACAGAGCAAGGTGCCTTCCATATTCGGGTAGATTAGAGTTTGTTGTCGTCGTTGTTGCTGCTGCTGCTGCTTTTCATTTTCACAGTGGGTCTATGTTACGTTATTTATTCATTTCTTTCATTCACATACTAGATAACTGAATGAAATAGAAGCACACAGCATTATTGATATGAAATAGGAGGAACGTTTTCGGCAAGAACTTCCTCAAAGAACGTATTTCAAGTTTTCGTCTGTTTTTACTTCTTTACGCAATGGGAAAATGGTGTTAGTCGTCATATGAGTAATATGTAAGTATTCAGATTCTATGTATATTATAGCAACCCCGGTACAGCTTCGCTGAAAATATAGTCGTTTTAGAGTCACAGCTACGGTACCTAGAATTGGTAGTATTTTTCTCTTTCTTCAAGAAAATGTGAATAGTTGTATAGGTGGCAAATTGGATATAACGGGGAACTTCAAGCTTTTCAGTTACCCTTCGCAGTGCCCTTTAATAAGGCATATGATTAGATCATACTTTTTCTTGTCTAATCAAATATAGATATTTATTTTGAAGGTCTCTCTCTCTCACTCTCTTTCTGTTTCTCTCTCTCTCTCTCTCTCTCTTACACACACACACACACACACACACACACACACACACACACACACACAAACACACACACACACACCCACACACACAGAGGCAACAACAACACGATAGGTCTAACATTCGCAAACGCAGAAGTGTTGATGTTCAATAGCACAATCTGTTGGTGGAGCATGAAAGTTTCCTCGACAAAAGGTGTGAACTCTACTCAGTATTCGACTGAGCTTTTTCACTACTTTTTTGAAACCCTCCCCACCCCCATAAATTCCTCGTGTCGTAGTCACAACACGAACTGTAATCGAAATGTGGCGAAATCAAAATGTGTATTTGTGTTAAAATTTAGCTGTTTTCTTGAATATCTCCTCTCCAAGAGCAATTTTCTGACGTTTTTTACCATCTTGCACTGGGGCGGTATATAAGGATTCGTTACATATAAGTTTCAATATCTAAATCGACCTGTAGCAACCAGGAGGCGGAACCTTGACACACACACACACACACACACACACACACACACACAGAGAGAGAGAGAGAGAGAGAGAGAGAGAGAGAGAGAGAGA
>JAUEKZ010193893.1:13589-24969 GCA_031471865.1 Melibe leonina | reverse complement strand
GAGGGAAAAGAGTAGTAGATGGGGAGAGGGAATGGGGAAAAGAGGGAAAAGAGTAGTAGATGGGGAGAGGGAATGGGAAAAAGAGGGAAAAGAGTTGATAGGGAGAGAGAAAGAGGAAAAAAGCAGTTGACAGAGAGATTGAAAATGGGAATGAATGGGGAAAGGGAAAAGGTTGTGACCGACATATCAAGTAACAGACAGTGGCCCAGCAGAATAGGACCTCACTTCCAGCAACTACAAGATGACAATACACCGATTTTGTGTGTATGACTGTTGTGAATGTGTTGTGAGTGTTTGTGTGTGATCATAATGGGTGGACGTTGGGTCCTATTTCAGAGAGGAGCTGCTGGCTTCACTGCCTGTTATTCATTGCCTCGTTAGCGAAGGATGATTGCTGCCATTCAGCTAGAAACGATGGATCATTCCATGCTCATAATTCATTTTCCTCCTAAATAATGATGTACCCTATTTCCCACTATGAACCTGTAATAACAACTGGTGGCATGTGTATGCCATTCCGATTTCCCATGCCTTCTTCTGTGATGCAATTACTTCGCCATCCCCTCTCTTCTTTTTGTTGTTTTTCCACTCTCGTGTCAGTTTCGATAAATTGATCTTGAATCAGATCTTCCGTGTTAGTACCCACAGTACAGAGCACAAGTCATAAATAAATAAGATCTCATTTTATATAAATGAAGCATGATAAACAAAGTATGATGTATTATAGAAGATATTCATTATAGGTAGTAAAACACGTTTCCGTTTAGTGGCATCGAAGCGGAAAATGCTGTGATTTGAGCCTATCTTAGTGCTTAACTCTTTCACAGCGGGGTCTGATTCCAACCGAACAGAAAGAACAAACATCTTCCAAATTTACATGTTCTAATACCACACAAATCAGATTTCAGTGAACGGACATAGAGTCTATCCAAAAGACTGAATTTCACCGATATCTGATTTATCTGGTCTAAGAATAAGTAAATTTTGAAGATTTTGATCTAGTCAGTAGTTTCAGAAACGCCCTTAGCATTGAAAGAGTTAAGGCTGGGATGTCCCAGGCGTATGACGCAGTAAGGCGCCGCAATTGCCCAAATATTGATGCAGTGTTTGGTGGATTTCATTAAAGATCATCATTGGTTAAAGATGATTTATTCACAACATCGCCACAATTCCCCAACCGTTAATACAATGCTCAGTGGTTTTCATGAAGCATCATCATTGGTGAAAGCTGATTCATCATAGACAGTTTCGGCTCACCGCATTCCATTTCTCACAAACTGGTGTTGTCACCAACCCAAGGGATGAGAAAGATGGTGTATTGTCAATGAAATAAGATGATAAAAGTTGGAGATGGTGCAAATGGGGATAGATAGATGGATGGAGTTTAATTTGGATACTGAGAAGCAATTTAAAAGAAAATAACCGTTGTAATCTTCACAACTGTGTCCTGAATTTTTTTTAAAAGCGGTAGTAATAAGGGAACAAAAGCTTCCTCCAAGAAAAGGGTCTGAGAACAACAACAAAAAAGCAAATGCACAATATGTGATAGACCTCTAGTGATATTGATAAAAATAATAACAATGATATTGATAATGATAATAGCAATAATAATGATTATAATGATAATGATAATGATGATAATGATAACGATGATGATGATGGTGATGATGATGATGATAATAATGATAATGATGGTGATGGTGATGGTGATGATGATGATGATGATGATGATAATAATGATGGTGATGGTGATGGTGATGATGATGATGATGATGATGATGATGGTGATGGTGATGATGATGATGAACAATTTAAGAGGTCTGTAACCGACCACGTCGATATGTCGATATGCGCACTGCGAACTGACAGTTATGCTCGGTCGGTTAATTGGAAAGAGAGAAAAGAAGCACCAAAATCGGTATGAGGGATAAATCAACCAAATGTTAACAAAGAACAATTAATAATAGCTGAGGTACCATGCCAATTTTGAGAAACGTGTCTTGAATTGAATCTAGAAAACCGACTCATCGTTTCGGAGTAGTTTGTATTGACACGAGAAAATGTCATCAATGGCCTAACGACGAAATACCGGACGATGACGTGAGACACGAGACTTGATGTATTTAGTCCATGTCTAGCATCTAAATTAAGCTTAATTAAGGCTACCTGATTTTAATAATTTGACTTCTAATGAATTCTAAACACCCCCCCCCCCACGCTCTTGGGGTGAAATCGAGTAGAGGGTGAGCGTAGTAGTAGTACACCGCGACAGCTGAAAATCTCACCTGTACGGGTGGCAAAGACCGAGAGGCGGGCCGGAGACCCAAAGCGATTGCTTGACGGCGGCGTCCAATCGGTCTCTAGTTGCGACAATACGTTCCGTGATTGGGTGAAAAATTGGAATGGGGAGGCGTAAAACCCCCAAATGAAACTGCTGAGGTGAAATCGAGCGGAATTTAGAACTGATTCTCCGACTTAATCCTTTCCCAGCGGTGTCTGATTCTGACCAAATTAAATTGTTATGCGTAAAATCTTCTAGTTGTACATGTTTTTATACCAAATAAATGAGATTGAGGATAACTGAAATTCAAGTTTTTGGCATAATGATATGCCAGATTACAATAATAGGATTAATCTGGTATGAGAACAAGAACATTTTGATTTGGATCTACCTATTATTTCGATGGCAGTTTGACTAGAAATAACCTTAGCGGTGAAAGGGTTTATCCTGGTCTTGTGTCACGAAATCTGATCATAATTCCACATTAACCCTTTCACAGCGAGGTCCGATTATAATCAAACAGAATATACAAAATATTCAAGCTTCACATGTTCTTACATTAGATAAAAAATAATTCAGTGGACTGACATGCCAAAAGCCTGAAATTCACTGAAATGTTATTTATCTTGTATAAAAACTGTCAAATTGTGATGTCTCTTGTGAGTAGTTTGGGAAATAACTATAGCAGGGAAAGGATTTTCACATTTGCATCGGCTTCTTAGCTCATCGGTAGAGTTTCCACCTCGGAGGCGGCAGGTTGGTTGTTTGAAACCCTGCCGCGTCATACCAATCACATTAAAATCAGAAATTCAGCAATGAGTTGTCCAGCTAGATGTTCTGTGGTGAAAAAAAGGAGGTGTTAACAGGCCAGTATTGTGGGACAAAGACAAAACAAGACAAACAAAAAAGCAACGTTATGACCCAAGGTCTTCATCAGGACAAACAAATAAGACTTAACAAAATAACAAAATAGCAAAATAACAAAACCTAGCTTCGTGTGTAGAAGGTATGTCTAGCTCCTTACATTGTTCAAAAGGATGTTAGTGTTAGTGTTAGGAAGTGACGTGATACTAGTGATCGTGGAAGTGTTAATAAGTTTGAAGATTTTGGGTTTTTAAAATTTAAATTTTTTTTTTTTTTTTATGTGCAACAAGTTTAGACCGACCAAGACTTAGAGCTTAGTAGTTGGGATAGGAGAGGACAAGAGGGAGAGAAAGATAGAGAGAGATAGAGAAGAGGGAGAGAGAGAGAGAGAGAAGAGGGAGAGAGAGAGAGAGAAAAGGGAGAGAGAGAGAGATGAGTTAGCTTGTTGAGAGCCCCATAGAGAGATGTTCTGTGTTGTTGGATCAGCGCTAACTCTACTGTAACTGGGCGCGCTAGTCGAGTGATTCCTCTGTTTAGCTGTTTCTCAAAAGCTGTGCCTTCGATATAGCATGAACAGTGTTATTATGACATCAAACAAACAGATAACAACCAACCAATTAAGTCAAACAAATGGCTCATTCTATTCCACGGAGAGTTTCTAATCAAACATTGTCTTCACTAACTTACCGTGAGAATTGAAGAGTTCATTATCTGTTTATGACTGTAAACAATAAGCAATATAATTCATCATTCCAAAACTATCCCGTAAAAGAGACTAATTCAGCTCTCTAATTGTTTCACTTATATACCTTGATTCGTGCTCTTCGAAGACTATGGGCTTTTTGGAACCATTAGACACCGCATTGACATTGAACAGGGTGAGTTCTGGAGCATTGTTCACGCTTTATAGTCACCCCTTTGTCTGGGTTAGGAGAAAAAATCAATTATTCTACTCTATCCGTGGTAGCTTGGACGTCTCAGATAATATATAATCTCTTTGGTTGGTTTGGTTGGTTGGTTGTCTAATGGCATCTTTAAACACGGTCATATCAAAGGCGGAGCACTCTAGACAATTTAACGTGCTGCCACAAAAAGAGAGATGGAGGGCTCACTAGAATATCTCACCCAGTTCATCATACCGAGCCAACTAGTCATAGCAATGTTCCTATAATGGCAAGCGCCTTGCAGGACAACTGCTAACATTCTGATTTGAAAGTCTTATGTGTGACGCAGGCGGGGGTTCGAACCACCGACCAACCGGATCCAATGCAGATGCTCTAACGGTTGAGCTACGGAGTCAGTCTGAATCCTGTCCTATGCCTGACCAATTTCCGAGACCGGAGATAACGTCTAATGGAGCTTCCTTCCAGCCATTGTACGGCCATCCCTCCGCCCCTCCCCACCCCCTCCCCCTCCCTCGCCGCGCCGATGGATCGCTGACCCAGGATCCATTTACCAGATAGCTCTGGGACCCTCATAGGATTATGTCATGAGGAGGCAAGAGAGAGGTCGAAGGTCAAAGGTGGCGTCTTTGGGGAGTATCGCTGGCAAAAAGTGGGGGATCGAATTTAGCCTGGCGTTTGCGAGTTTCCCTTGATCGTTACTGTAATGATATGTAATCAGATCTCGTTATGACAATGAAATAAAGTATGATAAGTTTGTGTATTTTGTCGCTTGATGTTTGTTTGTTGCCTGTTAAAACCCTCTTCCTCACAGAAAGGTGTTGACAAAGGTAGCGCTATCTAGACACGTTAAGGTGCTGTCACACAGAAACGAACGGAGCACAGACTGTAATATGTCACCCAGTCACAGTGTACTAACACCGAACAAACCGGTCTCACCACTATTCCCACAATATCGTGTCAATGGCGGGACAGCTGCTGAAATGTCATTTTTAACGTCTTAGGTAAGGCGTAGCCGGGATTCAAACCGCGGACCTTCTTATCCCTAGGCAGTCCTTCTTGTATGCATTGATCTCTGTCAATGGTGTAAAAAACCATATCTCATCTGAATGTAAGATCAAAATAATGATATGTTAACCCTTTCATAGCGGGGTCTCATTCTAAAAAAAATTGAATATGCAAAATCTTCAACGAAAAAAATAAATATTGTTCTTATTTCAGTGAAGTGACATATGCCAAGAGCCTGAAATTCCGGCGTTTGGTATATGTCAGTCCACTGAAATCTTATTTATCTGGTATAAGGACAGGCGATAAGTCTTGAAGATCTTGCTGTATCGAGTGAGTAGTTTGAAAAATAACCTGAGCATTGACAGGCTGAAAATTGTGCGTTTTACAGTTGAAGGGGAAACCAAGACGATGTGAGTGATGCTTTGGGCGTGATCGTGTAAGCTTCAATTTTTTAACCTTAACCCTTTCAATGCTAAAGACGCCAAAATCTTCAAGATTTGCCTGTTCTTATACTAGATAAATCAGATTTCTAATCTATCTGGTACAACAACACTTCCTTTTTCAAAATTGTACATATTTCAAGCAGGATTGTAATTATACCTCGCTGTGAAAGGGTTAAACGTGATACTTCTCTCTCTCTCTCCCTCTTTCTCTCGCTCACTCTCTCTCTCTCTCTCTCTCCCTCTTTCTCTCGCTCACTCTCTCTCTCTCTTCACCCCCACCCCACACAACACCTACTTCTTTATCTTTTTTTCTTCTTGTGGAATGCTGGAAGCATATTTCTATAGCACGTAACACGATAAAATGCGTCAGTCCTGTCTACACCATTGATATTTTCTTTCCATTTGCAGGTTGACAACATAACCTTGCCGAACATCAGTGATACTGTGACTGTGAGTATGAAGTGCTGTGTCGATCATATCTACTTCACATAATGCCGAAGCCTTTATGTGAAAACGTTTAATTGAATTTTAATGAAGTCGAAAGAAAACAAATCAATGTTGTATATTCAATAATTTATAGGAACAAGACGAAAATTTATTTGTTCCTAAACATTAAACAAACCAAAAAAAAACAATCGAGCTGATCCCCTTGCTTGCTTTTGTTTGATAAAAAAAAAATTTACTCCTGACTCTGTGCTTGGCCGTCTTTGGCTGCAGGACCATGTACTATGTCCAAATGCTCCCTTTATGAGGAAACGGAAGAGCTGGGCCAAGACACTGCTTGATACTGCCGTTTTTGGCTGCAGGACCATGTCCTATGTCCAAATGCTCCCTTTATGAGGAGACGAAGAGCTGGGCCAAGACACTGCCTGATAAGGTATTGAGGGGCGGACAACAAAATAAAACAAATAATACGAATATCGGTGCAGTCTATAAGAGCAGTCAGACAGGTCTAGATATTAGAGAAAAAAACACCATAGACCCTACTGACGATACTAATGTAGAATTTCTCCCCTCCTCCTCCTCCTCTTCCTTCTTCTTCTTCTCCTTCTTCTTCTCCTTCTTCTTCTTCCTTTCCTCCGCCCTCTCCTTCTTTGTCTCCCTCTTCATATTTAACCATTACCAACCAGCCAAAAACACTAAATTATTTGTTCAAATTGGCAGCAACAACAGGTGAAAATTGTTACTCCCCCCTCCTCTGAGTAACATTATCACACATATAGAATATGTTCTTACAATGCTGACACTTTTGCTGGCAGACTGAAACCATGCTGGGATTATAACATTAAACACAACGTGCCTATTACGTTTTAGGCTCTTGAGCAAATAATATATGTGCCATTCCCCGTTCAGACAACAATGTACCGACGGAGAGGCATGATAGTTGGTAGGTGTGTTATGATTAGGACATCTAGGTGAGGGACAGACCTCGGAGTCACACTCCGAGAACACTCTGAGACAACGGTAGTTGTGGGCAGAGTAAACAGCAGCTGTATGAAGAAGGACCACGACATCCCTGTTTCGTAGCGGACGCTCTTCCGGTTACGGACCGCTAAGAAGAGCGGGGAGGGGTGGGGGTTGTGCCCTTTTCAAGCTTTTCAGCCATTTTAATGTAAGTGTTCACAGTGGTCGCTTTTATGAGGCAGTAGTCCTTGGGCAGTACGTAATCTTATGCCGAGACGTAAACTGTCAATTTAGATCGATATCGGCTTTCGGTGAATGTTTGATATTCTCCCACAGACTGTAGCCAACTTGAGCAGGACGGCCTTGGTGGAAGCCATGAGCTGTGACTACGCCAAGACGGCAAAGTGCCACGAATGTTACACGGACGTCAGCGCCGCCATGGAAGGTAAGAACCACAATAGATATATGCGTTCCAAGCGTTGAATCGTTTACTTCATGCCTACTTGATCTCTTCTCCTCCTCATATTAGTGCTGCTCTTAACCTTCATACTACCACGACTACTACTACTACTACTCCTACTACTCATTCTACTACTACTACTACTACTTCTTCTTCTACTACTACTACTACTAAGACTACCACTATATCAACTGCTACTGTTAATACTACTACTGCTACTGCTATTGCTGCAGCTGCTACTACTACTACCACTACAACTACCACTACTACTACCACCACCACCAACACCACTACTACTACTACTACTACTGCTACTACTACTACTCATTTTACTGCTGCGGTTATAGAGAGAGCAAATAATGGTACCCTGGGATTGAGCATTGACCAGACTTGTAACTTCCTGATTCAGGATGAAGATGTGTTGTGGACCTGTCCGTCCTTTATTGAAAGGATTTAATCCTTAATACCAGACTTGCCTCATTCAAATGAATGAAAGCTTCATTTCCGAGATGAGATAGGAATTTCTCTGAGAATAAATTCGTCTCACGAGACTCCTCCGTGTCGTTCGATTTGATGAAGCATTAATTATTAAGCCTCAGGAAAGACGGATTACCAAGACAACGTCGACGAACGTCAATATTCAAGGCTTGGTATTCTAACTATAAGACGTGACTACTACTACTTTATTAGTCCGCATTATAACTCATTATAACGTCTTACAGAAAGTTAATTAATACACCATTAACGATTTATCTTACTGCGTCAATGACAATGTTGGAACATTATTCATAATTCCGTACTGTGGACGTCCACCAGCTATATGAGAATCTTACTATAATTTTTAACATACCACTCCATTCTTGTCAAGTTCCGTTAGTCTGGAAAACATCAAGTATTGTACCCGCTCCAAAGAAACCTAATGTGCAGTGTATTAATGATCTTTGCCCTATTGCGTTGACCTCATGTATAATGAAAGTGTTTGAAAGGTGTGTCATGTTTCACTTTGAGCCTCTTGTTAGGGAATTTATGGACCCCTTCCAGTTTGCGTATAGAGCTAAAAGAGGTGTCGATGATGCCATCTTGCATGTTTTAAATAATGTGTATAAACATTTAGAAAAACCTGATACATGCGCCAGATGAATGTTCTTTGATTTCTCCGGTGCCTTTAACACCATACAACCCCATACACTATAATGATAAATTGATGACATGCAATATAATGCCCTCTATTATCTTCTGGACTATCTCACCTCCCGACAACAAATTATACAAATCAGCCCCTCTATTACATCGGACAAAATTACAACCAATACTGGTGCTCCTCTAGAAACTCTCCTATCCCCTTTCCTCATCTCAATATATCCCTCGGACAGTAGATCACAATATGGTGGCTGCATCACTGACAAACTAATACGCCGACGACAGTACTGGCAGGACTTAGTTCTGACGATGTTAAACAGATCGGTGCTTTTGTGGACTGATGCAAATTTGAGGTCAACATAGATATGACCAAAGAAATGGCAATAGACTTTAGAAAGTCATTTAACATTGACGATAAATTAAATTGGACCCACAACACTGAAAATATCATTAAAAAACTTAAACCACGTATGTATTGCCTACGAAAATTAAACTAATTCAATATTGATAATAAGCTCATGCAAATATTCTATACTTTAATTTTGAAAAGTGTTCTGGCCTTTGGCTTCCCATGTTTATGTTGGTAATGTAACAGTTAGTGATAAAAATAAACTCGACAAAGTTGTAAAGAAAGCTAGCGACGCTATAGGTAGCAGACCAAGGATATTCTTAATGACGAGACACATCCCCTTCATGACGAATTTGATAGTAGATATATACAGCGTAGCGTTAGGAAAAGGATGCCAAAGGTCAGGACTAATCGTTATGGCCATTCCAACTTGCCACGGTCCATTTCGATCTTGAACACTTTACACCCAAGGCCTTAATGAAATTCATTGTTTTATCTGTTATTCATTATGTTCTCTTTTTATCTAATCATTTATGTTTATGATTTACTTTTGCCTATTCATTTTATTGTTTCCTGTCTTATGGCGCATTCCTATGTCTGTATGTGACATTGTAAAATAATTTCCCTGTTGAGGGATCAATAAAGTTATCTTATCTTATCTTATCTTTTCATGAAAGTCAATGTAAAAATTAGTGTTGAATTATTTGAGTCTATCATTATTTGATATACTACCTGATTTCCACAATAAGCCATGTGGAATTAATAACAGATCACATCAATTCTTAAATAAAAATAATTCAGTCCAGACTAGTCAATATCTCTCTACAACCGCCACCCCTCCCCCCACCCTCGGAGGCCAACGAGATAGATGATTGTTGGTTGGTTGTTTTGTTGTGCCAGTTTCACACAATGCGCTTAGATTGAGGAAGAAAGTGTGTGTGTGTGTGTGTGTATGTTTGTGTGTGTGTGTGTGTGTGTGTGAGAGAGAGAGAGAGAGAGAGAGAGAGAGAGAGAAAGAAGGGAAGAAGAGAGAGAATGGCAGGTTCCAGGGTTCTATCCCACACATTACATGTTTCTGTTTTTTTCAATTTTTCGACTTTCTTTGGCTTTGTCTTGTATCTACACTGCATATTATTTCATGTTTGACATATCTCTTTTCGTAAGATAGAGCATGAGAAAGAGGGGAAGAGAAAGATGGAGGCGTTGTGAGAGAGAAAGAGATACCGAGACCGACAGAGAGAGAGGAGGGGGGGGGGGGTAGATAGAGAGTGCCCACAGATAAAGCTAGCTGTGTGTACGGTAAAAAAGTCTTGGGGGCAGTGACCTCTTTGCACTCACTCTCATTAATCTTAACTCTTTTAATGCTTAGGTTTTTCTCTAACTACAGACTACTAACTAGACATATCAAAATATTCACGATTTGTCTCTTCTTTTATACCAGACTGATAAGATTTCAGTGGACTGGCATACGTCAAAATCCGGAAATTCATTTCACTGAAATCTTATTCCGTCTGGTATACAAGAAGAGGCAAATCGTGAAGATTTTGTTTGGTCAGAATCCAGACACCGCAGTGAAAGGGTTAAGATATTTCACGAGTCTAATCACACTCTCTAATCAGATAGGGCTCTCAGATGTGTACCACTTGTGGTGCCGAGTGCTTACCGAGTGCTTGCCGAGGCCAACCATCACTCAGCTCACCGCAGGAAATCCAATCCCGATAGCGGTGAAGATGTCGTCCTGATCCTAGCAAAGAGACACAAAACAAAACACGAGATTATGGACCGAGTGCGTTAGGTCAAAACACTTAGAACAATTCCAGCAAACGTTTTCTAATAGGTCTATCAATACAAAATGAGGAAAATAAACACTTCCGGATTTTTGTGGGGTTTTTTTTTTTAGTTTCATGCTGAGCAGAAGCAAATGATAACACTCTGAAATATCTGGCACATGTTGCCCTGTTCGGAAGTAATCATGAACAATTCTACAGACTGATTACGTTTGACGTCATAATCATAACATGATGTATCCAGCTGCCAGCAACAACATGTGAAAACGTTTTTTGTTTTTATTTAAATGACACCGTCGCACAACCTAGCCTTGCATGATTTAAATATATTACACTATTTACGTAGAATGACGATAAACAATTGATGTATCATAAAGAACCCTAAAATCAACCCGATTGATCCAAGAAAATAATGTAAGAAATCCTTGACCGGAACAAGGTTGCTTTAGATATCTCCGATGGGTCAATTACAGAATATTATAATATCTATAGAATTTTTGCATGCAAATGCAACAAACAAATTCTGAATTGATAAATTATACATATATGAATATAAACTGCAGCGTTCAAAAGATCGGATGAGATAGTCGGGGGTAGGGGAGGGGTGCAAATGAAGTCAATATATAGCCGCACAAACGTCCGCTTGATTAATTATTTCATCATATAATTTACATCGCCTCTGCGGTCAGTAATTACATTCATTGCCCATCGGAATGTTGGCTTACTCATGCAAGGACAGTCT
>JAUEKZ010193882.1:0-11975 GCA_031471865.1 Melibe leonina | reverse complement strand
GACAAAGTTAGGAGGCAGTTCCTTAGATAATTTGTGTATACAAACAGTCAAGTTGTAAATGATACCACTGCAATATATACCTTACAACAAACACAAACAGAAGGAAGGAGAAAAAAGGGCAACAATCAACTACTAACCAGGAAGACACAGAGAGAGAGAGAGAGAGAGAGAGAGAGAGAGAGAGAGAGAGAGAGAGAGAGAGAGAGAGAGAGAGAAAGCAAGCTTTGTTTACATCATCAGCTGTTCGGTTGTCAGGGAAGGGGCTCCCACGACTCTATAAACAAAGGAATACGGAGCGTATTTATAGTAACGGGACGATCCACGTCAGCTGCTCATGTGGAGAATGAGATCATGATCATGCGCGAGCGATGGTTTTCCTGATTTTTCTTTTCTACTGTTGCATGCCTGGTTCTTTCGTTTAGTCTTTCTTTCTTTTAACCTGAGCGATGGAAAGAAAGGAAGCCCCGAACAAATGCCAGGCAGAGCTAAATGACCTAGCAAGCGGCAAGCACGCAACCATCCTGACATGCTTATGTCATTAGCCCATCTTGTATTTCCGTTGCTCTTACTTCTTACACCTGTCTGCCTGATTCATCATTGCTTGTTTTTCTCATCTCTCTGGATTCCCCCCTCTCTCTCTCTCTCTCTCTCTCTGAATTCCCCACTCTCTCTCTCTCTCTCTCTCTCTCTCTGGATTCCTCTCTCTCTCTCTCTCTCTCTCTCTCTCTCTCTGGATTGAGTATTCCTAAATCCCCTTTCCACTTGTTTATCCCCCCTCCCCCCACTCCATCTCCTCCTTACGTCTCTCTCATCCTATTCCTTACCCTATCTCTTTGTATAAGATTCACCTTCATGTCCAACCTCAATCCCCCCCCCCTCCATCTCTCACTAATCTCTTTTTCATGCTTTAACCCCTCGTCTGTTCCTCAACATCAAAGATTAATAAATGGAGGTGAACAAAGAGAAGAAGATCAAATCCAGCAACGACGTCGATAACAACAACAACAACAACAACAACAACAATAACAACAACAATAACAACAACTGCAGCAGCAAAAATAAAAGCAAAATGAGAAGGATAAGAGCACGAGGGACTTATAAATAATTTTTAAAAAGGTGTTGGAGGTTGAGGAAAGATAAACATTGAAGAAGGGTGAGGAGGTTGAGAGAAAGGATAACCTGATCACAATATCTTAATCCTCTCACAGCGAGATCTGATTCTAACCCAACTGAAATAATAATATGCAAAAATGTAGGAGTTCTTATACCAGATAAATCAGATTTCAGTGAACTGACATTGGCATATTTATCTGGTATAAGAACAGGCAAGTCTTGAAGATTTTTGTGTCCTTAGCATTGAAAGGGTTAAAATACATCGGTCTGGCTCTGCAGCTCAATATGTAGAGAGCCTGTATTTGGCACCAGATGGTTTAGGCGTGGTTCGAACCCCGGTCACGTCATTATTCTGCATCAAAGTTTCATTAATATATACGCAATCCCCAAAACCAAAGCAAAACTTAAATTTGTTTGGGTTGTTGTTATTGCAACCCAATTGGTCCAGCCACACCACGACCCTTCGTGCACATAAACATGACACATCACAACATACGCCATCCACTCGCAGGCAGGATGTGGTGACAGTTGTCTGTTGTAAACAAAAACAAACAGGTTTCGTATTATTGTCACCGTGACCTCCTTCAATGCCGTCCAATTGCTTTCCAAACTGCCCTGCTCCGTCAGTGACACCGGCCATTAAAGGGTGAAAGACTTCATTTCATAAGGTCGCTGGGGAAGTTTAACCCTAACCACGCTACTGTTTCATAAGCTCAAAGCTGTACGTGTACGTAAGTAAGGGATAAAATGTGTGCTTTCAAATATGAACATTCCTGTGTTGGTTGGGTTGTTGTTTGTTTATGCCCCTTTTAATCCTTTCACGGCTGGGACCAATTCTAACCAAACAGAATATTTACAAAAGCTTGAAAAATCACGTTTTATTATACCAGTTAAATAAGATTTTAGTAGACTGATATAATATGCCAAAACCCTGAATTTCAGTCCACTGAAATCTTATTTATCTGGAATAAGTACAGGCAAATCTTGAAGATTTTGATATCTAGTTTGCAGCTTAGTTAGCACATTAGCATTGAAAGGGTTGACATGATTTAGGTCTTATCAAATGCTGAGCTCTCTAGACAAAATAACGTGCTGCCACACATAAATAAAAGGGAGTAAAACTCAAATATACCACCAAGAAACAGGGCCAACTATTCTTTTTTCACTGAGGGTGACACGCATGTACAGTTTCTAATGACAACGCAACATCCGGGTAGCCATAGACTAGTACTTTGACTTTGAGTGCTCCAAAATAAACCTTCAACCTATGCCATTACCAAACCACAACACTATTTTGACTCACGCGAGCCCAACGTGAAAAGAAGCCCCGTGTTTTTAAGTGCTGCAGAGATAGGCAATGTGCACTGATTGAATGAATGAATGAATGAATGAATGAAAGACGTTGCACAGCAAAACGCAGTTCACGGCAACATCACGATCTTTGGGCCATTCATGATTCACCCAGACCGGAAGAACTCACTCCAAATGTCAAGGATTCATGCACAATTACGAAGCCTCTGACTCCGTACACATTGGCAAAAAAAGGTATGTAATTGGTAATTGTAAAGAACAAAGGGGAAAAAAGACACAGTCGACCAAAAGAAAGAAGAGATCTGGTTTTATGATGATATGTACCTATTGTTGTTTTATTTTTATTTATAAAACAATGAAGTGATAAATGGATGAACATAGTGTTCACAAAATGAATGAAGAATGTAAAATTAAATCAATATATGGATTGAAATTGAAACAAACAAATGAGTAAGTACATGAATTTTCTCAATGATGAGAAATATCTAGTCAAATAAACTAAACGACATTCAAATAGAAAAGAAATTGGATAAAGAGATGAAGAAAAATAGATAAACATAAATAAAGTAATAGATAAATTAAAAAATGAATAAGTAAATAAATAAATACATAGATGATTAGATATATCTGTTCACAAATTGTGAATTGCAAAGGAGGTGATAAAATTATAAATAATTAAACCACTGCTATCTAGATATGACTTGCAAACATAATTTCATTACGCAATTGAGCCATTTAGATAGTTGCAAAGGTATTGGTGTAGATGCTTTGTTGCAGCAGCTGTTGCTGTTGCTGCTGCTGCTGTTGTTGTTGCAAGTGTTGGTGATCTGTCCCCTTCTCCTACTCCTACTCCTACTTCATCTACCTCCTCTTCGCGCTTCTCCTCTATTACCTCCTACATCCCCCTCCTCTCTTTTACCGTCTCCTCCAACCTCCTCCTCTTCTTCCTGCTCCTCCTTTTCCTCCCCCATCACCTCATCCTCCTCCCCCATCACTTCTTCTTCTTCTTCCAATTAACTGACTGACTCGGCTGGGCCGAGTATTACTGCCAGTGTACATTTCTACTTCCTACTTCCCTCTCCTCCTCCAACCCCTCCTACTTCTTCCGTCTCCTTCTACATTCTCCTTCCCCATCTCATCCTCCTCCATCTCCTCTAACATATCCTCCTACATTCCCATCCTCCTCTTCCTCCTCCATCTCCTCCAACATATCCTCCTACTTTCTCATCACCTCCTACTTTCTTCACCTCTATCTCCACATCCTTATACTTCCTCCTCTTCATGTTCCTTCCCTACTCCATGTTCTCCTACTTCCTCCTCATCCCACCATCTCTTACTTCATTTTCGTCTTCCTCTTCTATCTGTACATGGAAATGTACATAAATAAGTGGAGTAGACTTACCAGGCTTACCCACACCATCCCTAATACGCACCACACCACACCTAATCAAGGCAGCCTCTAGTAGAATATATCAATTATAAAAGGAAAAAAATTATTGTAAGTTCATCTGGGGTGTTCTTTTTCCACTCCATGATAACATGTGACGCAGTGTGAAGACCTAGCTTTCTGCATGGTTTAAAATGGAGTGATGAAAATTTACCTACTTGGAGCCCAAAATATAATGCAACACATAGCCAGTAGAGAAACACTTGGATCAAAACTTTTCAGAAAGAAAAAAAAACCCAACCAAAAAAAACAAAAAAGGTTTTAATATATTTAATTTCTTTATCATCATATTTTTCTGTCCACTGATATGTTGACTCAAAACGCACTTTATCAAAAAATGTGCTAAGAATATTAATTGCTCTAATTAATTTCCACGAGAAAGCCAGGTGCAAAAACTTAAACCGCCTAGTTTGAGTATTCGGTGCCATAAGATAGTAGTTTAAGAGTTTACCAAATGTTTGATTAACTGCAACAACAACAACAACCCTTTTAGGCGTGTTTGAATATCATGGACTCAACGTGCGCATTTCATGAGGCATTACTAACCCTTTCAATGCTAAGGAAATCAAAATCTTCAAAATGTGCATGTTTGTACGCCAGATAAATCAGATTTCAGTGAACTGACATATCATAAAAGCCTTAATTTCAAGCTTTTGGCAAATGTCCGTTAATTGAAATCTGATATCTAGTATAAGAACACGTGTATTTGAAAATTTTGCTTATTTCAGCTAGGGTTAGAATCAGTCCTCGCTGTGAAAGGGTTAAACCCAAACGGAGAAAAAGAAACACAATTTCCCCAACATCTGATATAACAGGGTAGACGGGACCGGCAATTTTTGCCTGTTGTAAGCGATGCCTGTTATATCAGTTATCAAAGTGACCAACCGGTACCAATGGACCGTGGGCTTGTGTGGTGCTTGCTGTTACGCAAGGTGGTGTTGCTTTGTGTAAGTGGCATTGCTCCCCCCCCCCCCCATTTGGATGGTGAGGGGTCGGGGACTAAGTGTTTGCACGTTTGGGTCCAGGCAAGCGATTATATCCGTTAAAGTGAGACAAATTTTTATAATTCTTAGGATCAAAAGCAACTTTATGCGCTAAAAAAATACCTGAGTCTGATCAAATCGAATTCTTATATAGCAACATTAATTTTACTTACAATTATAGAGAGAAATAACGGGGATATGATAATTCACTGTTATATCGGGGTTCCTGTGTTAACAGATGCTGTTATAAATGGATTGCACTGTATTCGTACTGCATAGCTTCCACCGGAAGTGACTTCATAGTTTGCATCAAGCATTACATCAGGTAAGGGTTCACCTTGATTTTGATCTTGCTGATAATCTTGGTGGGTGCTGCGGACAAAATAGATTGGAAAATAAAGTAAGAAAAGTTAAACTTCGAGGAATTCAAATGGGTAAAGGTGTAAGGCAGAATTTAAGATATTTGAAATATTTACTCACAAACACACCAACAGACTGATATCATGATAAATGGATAGACAGATAGATATCTGTACATCCAAACAATTACTAATGCAAAGTACTGCATAATAAGTGTCTTGTGAATGACACGCGCGCAAAGTGCAAACAAGATTCATTTTGCGATTGAATAAAAATCTCTTCAAGATGCAAGGAGTGTTTTGAAGCGAGTTTGGTGAAGTGGTAGCTTTTTAACAAAATTTTCTTTGTTTGTTCTTCGCAGTTTCTCTTGGCTTGTAATTCTAGAACGCAATTTAAGGTACAGATTACTGTAGAGATGATTAAACTGAGGACACGGTTCCTGAAATAAGTAAATTTAATGCTTACTTTCTTTACATAAATAAAATCTTTAAAAGCCTACTGGCACATAGAGCCCAAACGTAAACCAAATTTTAAGCATGAAGCCCAAATAGGACAACGATTGCCACCCTATTGATAGGACGCCGGTCTATCGCAGATTACTTTCCCCAACACAAATTGTTCAAGGTACCCATTTTACACCTGATTGGGTTTGAGGCAATTGGAGTTAATTTCCTTTCCCAAGGAAAAACCGAAGTGCCGCTGGAAGGAGTCGAACACAATAAGGCCACTGCGCCTTCAATTTACAAAGTGAAATCTGCTTTATTCAAGATTTAGCCTTTGTCATACAGGAACGATATCTCTAACAAAATGACAGTACTTAGTACTTGTTGCAAAACAATGACCACTGCGCTTTAAAATAAGATAGAGCTATCATTTCGCTGTCACCAGCTACTACCACTATCGATTCTAATTTCCGTCTCCTTCCCCTTTAGCCATCTCCTTGTAGTTAAAATAATTTCTTCCTACCACCTCCACGGTACTTATTCTCCTCTTCCATTCAGCCAGATCCATGTTTCCTTTGTCCACATTGGTTTTTGCAAAGATACTGTAATGATCATCCTCATTAGCATAATCATTATCATTATCATTTTCATCATCATCATCATCGTAATCTTTATCATCATCATTTTTATTATAATAGTTATAATACATTTTATAATAAAGATAATTATTAATTCTAATAACCACCGCCATTCTCATCATCATAATAATAATCATCATCACCAACCTCAATCTCCTCTTCTCTTTTCTCCTCCTCATGGAAATAATTGGCGTCGTCGTTATCGTCATCCTCATCATTCTTCTTCTTTTCTTCCTCCTTAATATATCATCATAATCATCATGGTTGTCGATGTCGGCAAACAAGTCTACACCATTAGTAGTATAATCATATATGTTTTCATTAACCGCAAAGATATTCCTTTTTCATTATGAGGATGTCTTGTCTACATACTGCTTAGAAATTGTTCATAACAACATTATCCTTTCATAATCAATCGATTGTATGTTACAAAGCACGTCATTGTGACGCCAATAGTCATATATAGTAATAAGTATATTATTATATATATAAATGAATCCAATCACAATATCTTGTAAATGATTTATGGTCAGCTTTCGGTTCATCAGTGGGCGTTAAATAACTCTGTGCAGACATGTTATTGGTAGGGATGATTTTATTACATGGAGAAAATCAAAACAGGAAGAGTTGATATAAAAACTATGAAATTGATAAGAAGAGGAAGAAGAAGAATAGGAATGATAATGATAATAATAATAATAATAATAATAATAATAATAATCAAAAGACCAAGAAGCAGAGGAAGAAGAAGTAAAGGAAGATTATGATAATGCGGCTGTTGCTGATGATGATGATGCTGCTGATGATGCTGATAATGGTGATGATGCTGGTGATGATGCTGATGATGCTGATGATGCTGGTGATGATGATGATGATGATGATGGTGATGATGCTGATGATGCTGATGATGCTGATGATGCTGGTGATGATGATGATGCTGATGGTGATGATGATGATGCTGATGCTGATGCTGATGCTGATGATGATGCTGATGATGATGCTGATGATGATGATGATGATGATGATGCTGATGCTGCTGATGATGATGCTGATGATGATGCTGATGCTGATGATGATGATGATGATGATGATGATGCTGATGATGATGATGATGCTGCTGATGATGATGATGATGCTGATGCTGATGATGATGATGCTGATGATGATGCTGATGATGATGATGATGATGATGCTGATGCTGATGATGCTGATGATGATGATGCTGATGTTGATGATGATAATAATAATAATAATCACTAATGATAATACTAAATACTAATACTAAAACGAATATAAAGGATAATAAAGTATCCATAATAGTAACAATGATGGTTATGATGATAATGATGATAATGATATTGATAATGAAGATGGTAAAAGTAAAATTCCCGAGTGCTTTGAAGAGTAAAATTTGTCATTAGTTACTTTATTTTGGCATCACCTTTACTGATTGCTTGTGGCAAGTTACAGGGCAGACAGGAGTTGACCAAGTAGAATAAAGTAACCACACAGAGAGATAATTTCCTCGGGGTTTAAGAATGTATCTTTGAAATCACCCCCCCCCCCTCTAGCACACACACACACACACACACACACACACACACATACACACGCGCGCGCGCGCACGCACGCAGGCACGCTCAGACTCAAACACAACACACAAACATACGTACACCTCTGTTCTAATCCGGCTACAACTAAGACCCCCCCCCCCCCCCCTATGTGGGGATCTGATTTTAATTGAATTGAAATATGCAAAATCTTCAAAAAATACATGTTCATATACCAGATAAATCAGATTTTAGTGAACTGACATACGCCAAAAGCCTGAATTTCAGGTTTTTGTTTTGGCACAATATGTCAGTTCACTAAAATCTGATTGATTTGGTATAAGAATAAGCAGATCTCGAAGACATTGATGTCTAATTAGTTTGGTTAGAAATCAATTAGAAAAGTTGGGAGGTAATATGCGTTAAGTTTATGACCTACTTTCAATTGAATTACTTCTTGTTCTGTTTTCATACCGTTCCTAGAATATCTCTTCCATTTTGTTTGAATTTATAATGGCTCTATTTGCAAAATGTGACCCTTTTTCCAGGGCTTTTAAAGACATCCAGTCTATATATGCTCTATAAACATGATATGATTTGATATGATATGATATGATCATATGACATGATATAAGGAGGTTCACAGATCCAGTAGGTAAGGACATTACAGGGCAGAAAATGTCGTAATCATGGATTTACGTTGTTTTTTGGGGAATTTTGCATGATTCTGATTTTTTTTTCTCTTCTAAAATCAGATCTATCTTGTTTTGCTTCCTATCTCAGTCCCAACGGGGGACGCTGGGGTGGAACACCTTTCTTGTCTCCATCGCTCGTCTTTCTTTATTCAAAGGGTCAAAGACCTCGCCTCCGTGATTACAGTTCTTGCCGAGTCGTGCTATATAAACAGCCTGGGCGAAGGTAGAACTGATTTTCCTTGCGCGAGTCGCGAGCGAGGGTAACTGAGCGTGTGAGTGGGGTTGGTTAGTGTTAGTGTTTAGGCATTATCGGACTTGGAAAACAGTTTAAATTAAACTCGTGAGGAATTTCAAATAATTTTTTTCTTTGATTCCTTTTGCTTAGGAAAACAAAGGTAAGAATTTTAGTTTACTGCTTGGTGATGATACGAATGTATGGTAATATTATATTTTTTCTCAGTTTCAATTGCTGCTGTTGGTGTTTATGGAAAGATCCAAATCATGCACGATCTACCTGGGGGAAAGGTGGAGACTAATGATATTAATCATTATCAGTGCAAAGTAATTATCAAGCATAAAATGACCTTTTCGATAGTAAAAACATGTGGATTTAATATTCGACCTCACCCTGTGGGTATTCTTTCAAGAAGGAGAATCTATTTTTGTTTGTTACATGAAGGGAAGACGACTATGATACCAATCCTTACTGACACTGCATTAAATGCATTATTTCTCTGCTGCCTTCGTCTGTGAAGAGAAAGAATCAATTATTAATAACAATCAGGAGAAATAGCTCTATTTGGAACTGGGAACCCTTCTGATAATAAAGAATCAATTTTTTATGCAGCTTGGAAATACTCAAGCATAACGGAACCAAGTCAAAAGCTAATAGAGTGAACTAGCGATCACGAAATGAAATGCCGATGTAATTAGAATCAATGCACTGTGATTAAGAAACTGAAAGGGTAATTTCCCAAATGCGGCTAGCGCACGTTTTGCTCCCTTTCTTTTGTTATATCAAACCCTTTCAGTTCCTCCCGGCCTCCTTGCTGAAAACGTATTCCCCTGTTATTTATAAATGATGTTGATGATATTGTTCCTCTACTGTCTTGTCTTATGTTGCTTCTTGCTATTGCTTCTGCCAGTACAAACATCTAAATAAACTGTTTAGACCCAAAATGGATTTCGAAATCACAATTTCGAAAAGAAGTTCTATACGTCTCTCCCTTTGTGACCCGATTAATTCAGATCACTGAGGTCTCTCCTGATCTCTCTCATGCACACAGAGCACGTACGCACGCACTTTAGCACATCTACACAAACACACTCACTCACACTCTCTTTTTATCTCTCTCTCTCTCTCTCTCTCTCTCTCTCTTAGCCACACTAAAAATGTATAAGCAGTGTCGGTATGAAAATAAAATGCCGAAGAAAGAAGAGGTAGAAAAAATGTACAAAAGTGGTCCGGGTTTACACCATCGATTGCCTGCCCCAGGAATCGGTTCTGTTCAATACACTGATCAAATTCAATTTCACACTCATCGCGGTACTTATGGTGTTAGGGTATTAGAGTGATCAGCTGTTAGAACAGCATTGCAACACAGCCCCTGGGTTAGGGTTTTGGATTCTTACCAGTTGCACATTTCTATTTTTCCCTTTTCTTTTACACAAGGGAGTTTTTTTCTGGTTACCTTCATCTAGATATGGACTAGTTACTGACGCTCGTATTCGTGATTGGTTCGGGATTGTAATCTGCAACAGAGCAGCAACCTATCCATAGGTGGCAGCGAGGTATTGAATAACAGGCAGCGAGCAGAAATTGGAAAACCCTTCTACCTAATTGGTGTTCATCAAGACACTCATAACAAACTAACGAATGATAATTAAACACTGACACGGTGTGAATTGGGCGTCCAGTAGTTGCTGATAGCGGGGTCCTATTCTGACGGGCACACGGCCTGTCATTAGATGCCTCGAGTGGCAACATTGTGACAACGGGGATCTGGACAAGGGTTGGCTCTTTGTGCCAACAGGCTTAACCCTTTCACAGCGAGGTCTGATTCTAACCCAACTAAATTATACAAAATCTTGAAAATGTACGTGTTCTTCTACCTGATAAAACCTGATCTGATTGATCTGGTCTAAGAACAGGCAAATCTTCATTTTGGTGTCCTTAGGGTTAAAACCAAAGACTTATTTATCAGGTGTGAACATGATTTATAAAGTCACACATTAACAATCAAAATACGACATTATAAAAAAAAAAATTCGTATTGTAAAAATAATAATTACGACTGGAAATTTTTTTAACCTACATATTCCAAGAATGCCAATGTGTGTGTAAATTGCCAAAGTGCTTTGTTAGCTATCGTAATAGAAATGGTTTGCTTTGATCACAATGAAATAACGATAAGATTTTAAAAAGTCATCTTCCCACGGAAGGCAGGGGGCAATTTGATAAACAAAAACTTATTATTTATAGTTGTTTTAGTTTTCGCCGCCGCTTTCAGTAGCTGTTAATATTTTTTTCAAGAGAAAATTTCGTCATCTTCGTATGAAGTCCAAACAGTAGGCCTGACGTTACAAAACCTGTCACCTGCCTGGTCTATCCAGCAGCTGACTCATACACCTGCCACCTCCTCCTACCTTTCCGTCTTGCCGCAGGAAACGGTGAACGGATGATGATGCGGTGTTTATACCATCGCTTTCCGCAGCGGCACAGTAATTAACCCTTTCACAGCTGGGCCCAACTGAAATATTATGAAAAATCGTGAAAATGTATGTGTTCTTATACCAGATAAATCAGATTTCAGTGAACTGACATATGCCAAAAGCCTGAATTTCAGGCTTTTGGCATATGTCAGTTCACTGAAATTGAAATCGGATTTATCTGGTAAAAGAACAGGCACATCTTGATGATTTTGGTGTCCCTAGCAGTGGCAGGGTTAAGAGCGCAGGTATGCCACAAACAGCAAGTGGAGCTGGGAATTAATGATCAACTCCCAAACTCCCAAACTCCCCAACAAACTGGTTCTGTTGCTCGGCTGTTTTTGTGGTCCCAGGAAATCTCCGCTGAGGTCGTTTACGTTTGCAGACTGATGATGGCCGCGTTATATTCATACACAAGTTACTTAACAATTAATGACTTAAATACGTGTTTGTTCGTAGGTACTATTACTTTCTTCTTAAGTAACGATTTTGACTAACACGGATTTTCTTCAACTAGATATATGAGAAGATAAAATATGTGAATACTCTATACGGCCGAACTTACAAGACTATATTTGAAACATGCTTAATAATACAACTCCCAGTAAACAACAGACAAATTATTATGCAATAAATATGACGACAACAAAAAAGCCTATTAGGCGCGTATGTGTATAAATTCAAGATAAGACGGGGTTGGGGGGGGGGGGGGGGTAAAAATATTAA
>JAUEKZ010193860.1:0-11977 GCA_031471865.1 Melibe leonina | reverse complement strand
TAAATGTGTTTGTTATGGAGTTTTATTTTCTTTATCGAAATTAGGCGCCTTGAGATAACAAATGATATATTATTACTTTTCGGTCACAATTGACCAAGCGTCAATTACAACCGGATTATCCGGTGACAATTGACGCTACCGTCACTTATTATGATGCATACTTTGAAATTCATCTTTCAGCATAGAAGATTTAAATTTTGTTTTAGGTTTTTATTTAGTTTAAAAATCATCAGATGCTCTTCCTTTGGATAGGAAGAGCTATTTTTAAACTATTTTTTAGGGGTATTGAAGAGAGAAACAACCCTATTTTTTAAAAAAGGTTGAGTGTTCAGTCGGCGTTGTTGCTCTCTGATTGTTCAATTTCTTTTGTATTAGAGTTTGTAGGTCAGGAGGGTTTTCTGATTTATAATTCTGTATCTACAAGAAACATTTTTGTATGATACATTCTGAAGAGAGACTGCTCAAACAAGATCATGCAAGAAAGTTATGACAAGGGCAGATAATGATGTCTTAGTACTCCTGTTCCGTAATCCCTCCCTCCCTTATTATTTATCTATTAAAGAATAATAGTAGGCCATTTTCTAGACCGTATCAAGTCATTTGCCAACAAACTAGGTAAACCAGTTCGCAGCGCTTGCTTTGTGCGCTTAAGTTAGATGTTATTTTAAAAAATTCATACCAATTACTGGAAAGTACTTTTCTAAATCATCTGCTTCGACACCAAATGGCAGTTGAATCAGCGAGCATCAACCTTAGGGTTGTTTTTTTATGTCTCATGTAAAGAATGCTCTCTATTTTTAAATTTTCAGCTATGTCTGTAATACTATTTCGGAGGATGAGATTATGATGCAAATCAACCTGGGAAAGAATGACAGTCTACCAGATAATCCATCACATGCAACTTTAACTGTAGAAAGCCAAAACTTGGAAACCAGTGCTAAAGAAATTACAAGGTTTGTTTTTTTTGCTTTGTGAAGTAAAATAAGAATTTTCTCTACTATTGCTCTGTTTTGAAATCCTTTTTACGATCAATTCCTCTTCATATATATTTGTTGTTGGATATTGTACAGAGACCGAAATTACTTGTAAACCCTCCTTTCAGATTCTGCTGCATCAGCAAGTGATCCAATCTTCCATGATTTAGAATGTAATTCATTAAAAGTTCATTTTATTTCTTAAGTTCTTACCTTAAAAACCTAATTGATTCTTTCTCTTTGCAACAACATAATTTGAAGCCTGCAAATGATTAAACTAAAATATTGAATAATATTGGATATGTGTTGTGCACTCAACGGGTTTTAACAGTTGTCTCATATCTTACTTCAATGTGTCTGTCTCGAACAGTGTTATCAAGATCCAGTGCAGTATCATTTTAAAATAATAATCAATACTGATCAAGTGCTTTTATTTCCCTGCATGTTTGATATTGGTAGGTTTTATATGCATTTATTCTCACTTCTTAATGGTATAGTTGTGTTTCTGTTTTAAAAAAAAATTCAACTAACAGTTTTTTTTATGGTCCATCATTTTTGTTTTATATATAGATATCAGTGTGCTTTCGCTGGTTGTGCAAGGACATACAGTACTCAAGGCAACCTGAAAACCCATGAGAAAACTCATAAGGGTAAGGAATTGATAAATTAGCTTGAAAAAGAAGGAATTTGATTGTTGAAGTTTTTCACTGTTATTACAGTTCTTTAATAAGAGAGGGATTTCTTTTGGATTTTTCATGTAATCTGCATATGTTGTCAGTTTCTTCTGTGTGGTGTGATGTTGAGGGCTGTTAATATAATGTAATGATGATTATCTCTCAACTCCTTGATTTTCCAAGTTTTGAGTAATGAGCTACTGTTATTTTTTTCTGACAGGTGTTTTGATATAAAAGTTGTGTTTTTCTGTCCTATTACTGATATCTGAACTTTTCATTTGTATTTGAAGGTGAATACACATTTGTGTGCAAGGACAAGCATTGTGGCAAGAGGTTTCTTACATCATATTCCCTGAAAATCCATATCCGAGTCCACACTAATGAAAAGCCTTATGAATGTGAGGAAGCAGGCTGTGAAAAGGCCTTTAACACATTGTACAGGTAATTTTTTTTATTGTTTTTATACTAATATGTAAGATATAATTGTCATTATAGGCATTTAGAATTGTATCAGAAAATATACTTTCAATTGAGATACTCGTAACAAATTTGTTTTTACTCGTTTATCAAAAGCAATTAAGATGGATTAAGTCTTACATGAATTTCTTTTTTCACGCCTGTGTACTTTTTCTAGACATGAAAGTTCTTTCTAAGTCGAGACTACAGATTATATAGAGCAGTATGACAATTTTCCTCTAAAAGGAGTTCTGGTTTTTTTCCTCCGTTTTGGTCTTTTGGTATTTGTAATAAGAAATATTGTGTATGTATGTGATCAATGTTAAAGATAATAAGTTTGTAGAGTATGTCACAATATTTATATTCTTATCAAGAATTGTGAGTTGCATGATGTTCTTTTTTAACCTATCAGATTGCGAGCCCACAAAAGAATACACTCAGGGGATACTTTCAACTGCGAGTCAGATGGATGTACAAAGTACTTCACAACTTTAAGTGACTTGAGAAAACATTTACGTATCCATACTGGAGAGAAACCATACCAGTAAGTTTAAGAAGTACCACATATTCTAATTGAATAACGTAACATACAACTTTGCATTATTAATGCATAGCTGGCACAGTGCTGCATTTTCGTTTATTGTACGCATTGCAGAGGAATCGTACGCATCATTCAATTTCTATAACTTGACAAAAATGATAAAAGTAGAAAAAAAATTAACATCATGCACTTTTTTTTGTGTACTTTTAACCCTTGAAGAGTCACAGGCCGATCTTATCAGCTCGTAAATTCACTTGTGTATGATCACGGGCTGTGTCATTCGGCCCAACCTTAACTGGTTTCAATAGGTATAATGATTCGAATTACCCATTTCATCAGTAACCGTTTACCTATTGTCACTCCTGTTCAAAGTGAAACTAAACTAAAATCGTTTTTATGCTCGCTTCAAAACCGTGCCAATCTTTGAGGCTTTGTCACTATCCATCGGCTTTTTGTGTTTTGAAAACCATTTTCAAAGACAAATTTACTCTTTTTTAGTTCGATAACTGAAATATTTTGCATTTTTTAATTATATTGTGGGAAACTGTCATGATTTTATGACGATTTGTGAACTTGTTGAGTTCAAACTTGAAAGCTGGTGAAATACATGTTTTTTTTGCAGCGGCCGCCCGTTTGAGCTAATTTTAACAGCTTTTACCACGTAGTACTAATGAAATTACCTGAATTTCAGGATTGTACGCAATTAAAAAAAAATTGTACTCATTTTGGCTTTCCATTGTACACATATTCATAGGCTAACATCAATTCGATCTCATATGTATCCTTTTATATCCTCCAGTCTTTCATTTTATTTATTTGTGTTGCATAGAAAAGATCTTGCAAAAATATTCAAGGTTCTTTGGACTACTTTGTCATTGGTCAAGAGAGAATCAACTGACTGACTCTGCTTAGTTGGGATTACTCTCAGTTCACATTCTCTGAAGATTTTCTTTTATGTTGAAGTTTGCATGTATTTATGTGCATTTCAATTTGAATCAGGAGTTGCTTGTTGTAAGAGTAAGACAAATGATACTCATTATTTGGACTGGTCTTCCTCACACCTAAAAAATTGCAAATTGCTGATTGTCTCCCCTTCTCTACCCCAGATGCGGTCAGGATGGATGTGGTCGGCGTTTTACTGCCATGCATCATTTAAAGTCCCACAACAGGATACACACAGGTAGGTACACTGATTGACATCAATAACCAGTTATCACAGGACCCCTTACGATCTTTGATAAAAGCTTAGGGCTTACCAGGCATGCTACTATTGGCCAGTTATAAACCAGGCACGCTGACTACATCATGCAACGTTCAACTTAACTGCTCATTCAGAATTTTCATTGCTAACGATAATGATCAAAGGCAAAATTGACCACTCCTACCCCCATTGCTCTCAAACAGCTGATTCGTGATAGGCATTATTTTATTGTGTATTATTGATGGAGGTGTTTATGATACTGAATCATTTTTAAAAGTTAAGTGTTCGGCTATTATTTTTATTGAAACAAAACTTTATGTTACGCAAAGTTAATTAATGAAAAAAATATTCATTATAATAAAAAAGAGCATCTATATAAATTTTCCTCATCCCTCTATTTAAAGATCACAGGATTATAACAAATCATTATGAATGGTTTTCAGTAATCAATGTTTGTAATGACTGACATGCAAAGAACAACAATTACATTACAATCCACGCAAGCTCGCATGCAGGCAATGCTAGCTTGTTACTGTGAGCTGGCAAGCTCACACGGAGGGGTAATGAGTTCATTAATAATGAAATAGCCAGTTAAAAAAGTAACTTCAAGGCTAAGCCCACAAAATTTCAATGTTAGACTTAGAATTTAAGCATGCTTTGGTCTTTTTATGGCTATTTGCTTTTTGTGCGATGGATGCGTTGACTTTGTTTTTCCTTGTCTCTGGTTTTCATTTTGATGAATAAAGTCATGTTGTGTCCGTAGAATGTTCAGGGATTGCCACATTTTCATTCTCACACCACTGCTTCTAAGTCATCCATTTCTTAAACATTCTGTAAGCGGCTTCATGTCCCCAGTGTATCATAGTGTTCCATAAAAATGAGTAAAGAAGATAGATTACATTTTACCACAAGCATGTATCAAGTGATTTATTATAAACAGATTATTGTCATGTAAAAATGAAATATGTAATGTGTACTTTCATTTAATTTGTGTAAAAATCATAATTTTTTATGTTATTCAAGGAGATCGTCCATTTGAATGTAAGAAAGATGGATGCCTGAAAGCCTTCTCCACTAGTTACAGTCTAAAGACTCATCTGTCTCGCCATGGAAAGGATAAAGAGACAGGTATGATTAAAAATCCCATGTTTTTAGAGGATTTGATTGGAGATATAAAAGGTTCTGGATTTGGTGTTTCTACAGCATTTAAAAACTGACTTATGAACGATTTTTGTGCTTGGTTGGAGATATGAAAGGTAATATTGTTTAAATGACATGTTACTAAATAGATTTTTGTACCAGTTTGATTGCAGGGCATTTTTTTTCACAAATGTTCAAAATTGTCCATCCTGTTAAAGTTGTTAGAAGTATAAAAGAAATGTGCACCATAAGTCATCACTAACACCCCTCACATCACATACAGTGTTTGAATGAGAAAGTTGTCATTAGACATGTATAACTTTTGGTCATCATTGCAATGTTCATTAAGGTCTAGTTATAAGCTTTTGAAGTTACAGTATATTGTGGTTTCTTGTTGAATTAATTGTTTTGTTTGTTGATTAAGTTTTATGAGTGTATTGATAATGTTTGCTTTGTATTTCTTTTTTCTTTATTCAAGCTTTTAGATTTTAGACTGTAATTAATACTACAGCATCTTTTGTTGTTTATAGTCTGACTTGCATTCCTCGTCCTTTTATACTTCATTCTCACAGATTCTTCACCTTAAAGCACAATGTCTCAAGTTGAATTATTGTTTCTTACTTTCATGTATTTCTCTTTTCATGCATGCCTTGTCCAAATTTCTCTGTCCCAGCAAGGATAAGGAATGCATCAGGGCTCTGTCCGTGGCAATTTTCCTTATTTTTATATCATGGGCGTTCATTGCCCTTTCAGGGGGGGATCAAATCCCCAATATTCTAGTCCAAAAAGACATCTGCGGTTACTGCTTTTATACCCCTGTTATGCATCTGACCATACTTACCAAGATGTCCCACCCTTTCTTTGGGACATGTCTAAAAGACAATATTTTTTTCTTTGGTGACAAATAAAGTGAATTTTACTTTTAGTTTCCTCTTAAACTTTCAGAACCAACCCCTTACGGCGCTTGCTGTGATCAAGCTCTAGCTGCGTTTGCTGCACAACAGAATGGAGAAGAGACTCCAAAGTCGACCCCCTGTGATATTCCTGAGACATCTACTGCAAACACTGTATCAGTGCTCTTCCCTGAGGAAGACGAGAGTGACAGTGCTCTTAATTTGGACAAACAACAGCAGGTCGACCAAGAGACAGTGAGTCAACTCTTTGTCGTCTTCACTTGTTATGTCTTTATTGCTGAAATTCTGCTCTTAGAGAAAGCCTGTGGGCTTCCCCAGTTCAGATAATGGACTACACAGCTTAGTCCGCAGTGATGTGGCCCCACACCAAAAATCTGCTCTTTATACCTTCAATTTAGGCTTAATCTCAAGTTTGTTAAAAGTGTCCCAGTAAACTGATTCACTCCGTAGCCTTTATTTAGCCTGTCTGCAGATAAACATGGCCGCCCTACTTTCATTATGAGTCATCTTAGTCTTTTGGACATTCTACCGAAACATAGAATTGAAACCATGCAATGTTGCACACCAAAATATTCAGAAATTAATCATCTTTATAATGAAAGTATTGAAATTGATGTGGTTATCAGAATAAAAGAGTAGTAGCCAAGTAAAGAAGTGTTGAAAAATTTAAATCGGTCAAATCATAATTCAATATTGGCACACTAACCTCGCTATCCTGACATCCATGATGAAGGATGTCTTTGAAGTTGATAAAATCTAGTAAGTAATCCATTTTAGAATATAGATAGCTAGTCATGAAATTTGGTTGTTAATTTTTATATCTATTGGGGTAATACTAATCACAACTTTTGTAACCGTTAGAAACACCCCCTGATCAGCCGATTCACTATGAGATAATAAATCGTCAATTCTAGATCGTTTACTCAACCTAAAACCCCCCAAACTAGCACAAGAGTCACTGGCAGCCCCATCATCTGATTCTAGATCACAAAATATGAATTCACGTGTACTTTGCGCCGTAAAACGTAAAGGTATAGTGTTACTAGGACCAGCAGCCATTTTGTAAACACAGGAAAGAGAAAAAAATGGCTGAAATAAAGTAGAATCCAAAGAATATCAAAATAATTCACTTTACAATGATCAAATTTCTGCCAAACTTCTTGCCAACATCAACTGACTCACACAAAAGATATAAACTTCCTGTGGTGGCAAGATAATAAGTGTAAGGGACTAAAATGAAACAAAATATAGCGCACCGATCACATCGGCTCTGCGGCGAGCATCGGCTGAACGGAGTGAATCAGTTCAATAAGAACACTGTTATAAAGTATATTTTCACTGAGCCACAGCTCAAATGCATCACTTGGAAATTAGCCAGACACAAAAAAGTAAGAGTTATAAAAAATGTCCATGTTTTGATGAATTAAACTTTTTATATTATTATTGTTATATCTTCAACAAGCCACAGTTCAAATGCATCACTTTAAAAAAAAATCCTAATACAGAAATAATGTCCAATTACAAAGATAGATTAATTGAAAAGAAAAATAATTTCTGGATCAAATGACATTCAATATCACACAATTGTGACTCTCCATAAAGCTTCTATGGGTTTGATTTATTTTCAATGTACTTCTTGGACACCTGAAGTCCTAATGCCCAAAGTCACTCTCAGCACTTTGCATCTCACATCACAACATTTCAAACATTGAGTTACTAAGAAGAGTGATAAGGCAGTAAATTGATCTTTGTGTCTTGTAGTCTTGTAGCAGACCAACTAACATATAAATTTGATTTAGAATTCACTGCCAGACTTATACCAAAAACGGAAGTATCATTATATGTCAAATTAACGTAATTATAATTTTAACTTTGTGCGATGCCTTATCCCCAGCCCCTGAATGCGGAGCAGATGTTGAATTCCCTGACCAGCTCCCAGACTAGTATAAGTGTCAACATGCCTCCCTTCATCCTAACCCCGCAAGGTGTGTAGAACCAACTCTTTTCTTGAACTTTATTATTGATGATGAGATCTGTAGCATGTCTATACTAACAACATTTGAAATCTTAAGTATGTTAGTAAGGTGCAAGCACTGGAACTCATGAATGAGCTACCACCAGCCCAAGATATTGGGCGTATCCACTTTGAAATCCGCTTCTCTGGATGTTCTAGGATTTGTTAATGCTAGAATGTTGTTTTACATTTTTAAATTCTACTGTCTGACACAAATGTTTTGTCATTGTATTCCTGATTCTCGCGAATCCCTCATGGTTGTTGGTAAAATTTATATCATGTTGACTACATGGTAATCATTTTTGAATTTCTCTCTTGCAATATGAGTTAAGCTCTATTATGGCTATCTCTTTTACACATACCTTTCCTTATTTTTTCAGCTAAGATGGAGCTGCTGGAAACATATCATGGAATAAAATGCAAAAAGGGTTGTAATATGTAAAAGTGTTCGAGAAAACGGATTACAAAACAAAACGGGATGTTTTGTAAGCCGTTTTCTCAGAAACGTTTACATATCACAACCCTTTTTGCTTGTTTTTTCAGATCCCTTATCCCAACCTGATCCCTCTATTTTTAGTTTCATATTATATTTCCTCTTTTACAAAGTCCATGGAATGTATTGAACAAAATATTATTACAAGTGTTGTCTGAAATTTACTAAGCATGTTGTTTATCGTTTTTCAGGCCATAGCATTGAGAGCATCCAGGAAATCATGCAGCCTGTGATCCCTCTGGAGACGTGTGTCAACCCAGCACCCCACCCCGACAACAACAAGAACACTGAGAGTTCTCTAGCCCTTTTACCCTCCGCATTTTCGTCCTCAAGCCAGCAGCTCCCTACAGCAGACATGAATGTCACCAATTTTTTGTCATCGTTATCGGTAGGCAGTGTTGACAATAGCAACACTACTCAAGTGATAACTGACCTGAATGGGATGGGCTGTTATCCCAGTTCCTCCTCCGTCTCCCTAGAGCAGTGCATTACCCACCACCCCCAGCTGTCTGTCTCTGTAGCAGACGCCCTGTTTGGCCCTTCTGCAGCAGCCAATGAGAAGGAGTTGTTGGACAGCATGCTGGGTGGCTCTGACACAGTCTTTGTGCAGACGCCAGATGGGAACCTGATGCAATTGCATAAGAGCCAGCTGCTGCAGGACCCAAATTCTGTCATGGCCATGACCACCACTGGATGCAATTCTCTCGGTGCAGCTCAACCTCAATCAACAGAAGGCTGTAAGCAAGAACTTATTGTGAATTTAGAAAGCACACAAGAAAACGACGTTTTCCTCTCCCAGGCAGACATGTTGAAGTCTCTGTCCGTCAAAGCCTCCCAGCTTGCTGCTGCCTCTTCATCCCAACAGAATGCTGCAGACGAGTCTCTGATGGGAAACAATGTCACCACTGTCACTCAAGACCTACAAGCTCTGCTTCAAAATTCTCAAAAAACAATTTTAAACGTTCCAGAGCCGCTGCCTTTCAAACAAAATATTGATAAAACTGAAGACAATGGCAGTGAATTTGTGGAATCAGCTATATTGAACACTCAGCACAAAGATCATTTGACAGCACAAGGTCTGTCTCTTGGGGTTGACAGTACAATGTTTCTCTCTGTGAATGGCAGACCCGACATCTGTGTCAGTCTCTCCCCTTCCACCAGCACACTGACCCAGGAAGGCACTGTACAGCTCCATCAGAACATGTGTGGGGGGGCGACTCTATCGCAGTCATTAGTCACCCCATCGGAAGCAGGCTCATCCTCTGCTATAGCATCGAGTTCATCTCAAGCGGAGGTAGGCAGCCTGGCATGGGCCTTGCAGCGAGGCATTCCCGTCTCGGAGGTGAATTCATTCCTCAACCAGCAGGTCTTAGTGCCAGTCTTCTGTAACACAGAGAAAGGTCTCGGTATCACATTTCTGCCGTTGAAGAATCTACAACAATAACAATAGAAAGAAAGGAAGGACATCTTTTGATGATAATTATTTGTTTATTTATTATTTACACCGGTTTCCATTTAGTCAAAATGTCCTTCAAAATCTGTTTTTAATAATAGAATGTGTTGATGATGTTGGTGGTTGGTCACAGGACTGGTCTTGATCATGGAGGGAACAAAAAACAAAAGAGCTCTAATACCAGCGGCCTTGTCACAATTGGAATAAGGATTGATACGAGTATAAGATTGAACTGTGATAAACTAATGAAGGATAATATGTGTATATAATTGCTGTTCCTTTTTTTATGTTAAAGTAAGCTTTATTTCTTTTTTGTAAGCTTGTTACAGAGTTATTTTTATATCCTTTTTGATTTTTTATATACTCTCTGCGCTTAGACTAAGTAATAGAGGTGTAGCTGAAGAGATGACTTTATCATGAAGTTTAAAGATGATGCTCTATATTAGAGAATGACAATATAAATGCTTCACATTGTGCTTATCTCATTATTATGTTGACATTACTAGTGATAGGGTGCACTTTTTTTATTATGTGTTAAGAGAGAGTACATGAAACATGGATTTTTTTTTCTTTTAATGTGCCATTTTGCTAAACTTTAAAGGCATAATTTTGATCTTTGATTCTGTTATTGAACATTTCCATCCTTTTTTAATTTATTGTGATGGTTTGTTTGCAGGTGTCTCTGGTGGGTTTTACTTCATTGTCTCTTCTTTTTGCTTTACCTTTCATCTTACTTTTTCCAGCACCATCAACAATGTGTTCTTTAACAAGCACACACATAAACTGTTGTTTTGTATTCTGTTTGCTCAGCCCAGGTCTTGCCTGTTGTGCTGACAGACTTGTAGACATTGCCTTTGTTTTTGCATTCTGGAACCTAAATTGCTGAGCACTTTTGCATACAAAATGCGGTAGAAATTCATGGCTCTTCTCGGACAATAACGCATGATATGTGCAGGCATCTCTGGTGGGCGCAGTTTCTTCTCCTTCACTTATCATCTTAATTTTTCTAGCACTCTCTCCAGTCCTCTCTTAACAAGCATATGCAGACAGCTTTTTTGTCTTGATCCTGTCTGTTGTCTGAACAGATTTGTGGTTATTCCCTATGATTTACATTGTGTGTGTGTTTTTTTTTATTAAATGTAAATCATCTTTTTCTCAATTTTTTTGAGAGATGATATTTTTTCCCTCGTAAAACATCTATCTTTGAAACATCTTGGTCAGGGTCTAAGTCTGGCAGTTCTTCTAACCTATCGTCTTACTTACCCATGAGCGCTGATATGACCTTACTAATTGAGAGTGCCCTAAGCTTTTCAAAACAAATGATCTGCCTCAACAAATGATTGATTTGTTAAATTCTGGTTCTGATGTCTCTTATTTTAGTTTTTGCTTACCCTCACTTTCTTCACAATCTATCACCCCCTGGACTGGCATATATTTCCCTTGACAGTAACACTGAGTGGGGAAAGATGGCTCAGTCTAGGTCTGTATCATTGTACCTATAGACAGGAATGTAGAATAGTCCTCTTATGTTATTGACTCTCTTCTGTTTGAGAAGCGAATCTTACGAGTATTTTAAGAGCACTGTTAGCATGTTTTGATGAATATGGATATATAATGGCTATCTATAATGCTTTTACTTTGGCTATGGTTATCGATTAGTTATATGGTTTATAAATTGAGTCCAATTTTGATAATCAATTCTTGACAAACTGATGTAACCACAGTGAATATAGTCATTACAAGGCTGGTGATCGCAGGCTGTGCATATGAAGAGACTTGATTAAAAACTATTCTTTTCTAATTTTACAGGAACATCACTGCTGATGTTTCAATATTATTGCTCTGGTATTCTACTCGATTTATTATATAGTCATCAGTTTCATGAATCATTTATCTGATATATGGGGCCTTAACTGGTTTGTGCAAATATGACAGATTTTTGGGTGGCTTTGGTGGGCGCTACTTCTGCACCTTCTCTTTTGGTTTCCACCTATGGGCTTACTTTTTCCACATGTCTCTCTGGGTGTTCTCTTAAAGAAGCATAGCGGGCGGTTGGCGGGCGCCTCTGGTGGGCGCTACTTCTGTTTCTTATCTTTTGGATTGATCTATCATCTTAC
>JAUEKZ010193816.1:0-10130 GCA_031471865.1 Melibe leonina | reverse complement strand
ACTATTCCAGCAAGCTGGAGTCAAGTAAGTGGCGGTCCCGGTGTATAGTATAAGCGGCGCCTACTATTCCAATCAAGCAAGCGGTAGTGCCGGCGTATGAGTGCCGCCTACTATCCAAGCAAGCTGGAGTCAAGTAAGAGCGGCGCCGGGGATACGACTCCCAACGGATGCTCGTAGACGGTTCCGGCCTCTGAAGAAATCTTGGGGTGAAGATTATTTTTTCAGCATGACATATTCGACTGCATCCCTTTAGATAAAATACTCCTAACAATGACCGCACTGTACTAAAACACGCCATTGTGTTGTTATGGTGTTATTGGAAGGGGGTGAACACTACTCACTTAGTTGCGGTCATGTTGTTATTATCACCTCAAACGCATACCGTCTATTATTGTGATTCCCTTTCGTCCTTCCCGATACACAGAGAGCAGGTCCATGATGGACAACGGCCAACCTTCCCAGGAAATTATCGACTCTGCCAAAAGCTACGTGAAAGTAGCCTACAAAGACGGGGTGCACCCTACAGAGACCTCGTCCTTCTACAGTGAATGGGCGAAGGGGGACAAATACGAGAAGGTAATGAAATGTCAATCAATTCAAACAACTTTATTCACCCCTAACAGGGGAATTATATTTTTTTAAGGAGCAACACACATATTACATGGACATATTCTCTTTCTCTCTCTCTCTCTCTCTCTCTCTCTCTCTCTCTCTCCCTCTATCTCTTACAAACACACACACACACACACACACACACACATCCTCTCGCATTCAATATCTCAATCCCCAAATTATCTTCTACTTCACCCATCAGTTGCAACAACGTGTTTTGCATTCAAGACTTTGGTGGCAATTACTAACACAAAGTTTGCAAGATCATCCTATTGTTTATCCCAAACTTGAGACATTGAACAATAGGCTGTGTATGTCTCCTGCAGAACTCCCGCTTTCAGCAACTGCAAGACAACAAACAATGCACAGATTGTGGAAAAAACTAAACCATTGGGTAGCTGGTAGCCAGGTGGAGAGACGTCATGTTGTGGTCAGGTGATGGTTGCCGTGAGTAAATTGGGAGAGGCTTCCCGAGATCGACCCGTGAAAACCGGCTCGGGCGCCGGTGTGGAAGACCAGTTTTCACGCACTGAACTTATCGCCAACGCCCACGCACCATGAATATGGCAGACTTGTACGCCGTGATATTATGTCTTTCCAATGGTCTCGACAGTCATCATGACAAAAAAGCTCGTTCGCTAGAGACACAATGAGCCGCGGGTCGGCTGTTTCTTTTTGCTTGTGGTCTCCGGTCTATGTTCTCATCGGCCCGTGGTCTTGCCCCCGATGTGTGTTGGAGTCTGAGACCGCTGCCGTTAAAACTGAGTTTTTATTTTTGTTTGATTTTCTACTTCACCATTTTGTGTGTGTGTGTGTGTGTGTGTGTGTGTGTGTGTGTGTGTGTGTGTGTGTTGGGGGTGGGGCTTAGGAGTGTTTTGCCAAATATTCTTAATCGTGTACATTCATGTCATTGCTTTTTCACCACTTAACTATTTATTGTCTATTTTTCCTGCAGCACCTGAGCAAGAACTGGTATTCCGGCCCTAAGATTGCCGCCAAAGCAGTGGCAGACTTCTTCCTTTCCTCCCAGAGACAGGAGGTTCGGATCCTTGACGTGGCCGCAGGCACAGGGTTCGTGGCAGAATTTGTAAGTATTGATCAATATGCAATAATGTTTATTTACACTACATCATTGTGTCCCAAAATTACTTTGCTTCATTCTTCTCACAAAGTTTCACATCGATTGTGGAAGGAAGTATTTAATCACCCGTCATAGCTTTTGAAAGGGATTTTTAACGCCATAAAAAAAAATTAGCACATTTGGCTAATCATCTGCTTGCTTTTGTCTTGGGCTCTCCTGGTATTGTGATTGGTTATAATTTTACTGCTGGGACGTATCACATAATGTCCCAATGCTCCATATTTTGTAAGTAAGCAGGATGAATGGAGAGAGAAAAAACCAATGAGAAAATGATCATCTAGATATGTCCTGACAAGTATTTTATTCAGTATTCTGTGCTAGAATTGCAAACTGTGGGCTTGTTTTTGATATTGTGGTACCTAACATTTTTTTATGTTCTGTGCGTGTCTGTCATCACCAGCTGTCTCAGGATGGATTCTCACGTGTGGATGCCTTGGATCCCAGTGAAGGAATGCTGCTGAAGGCCAGAGAGAAAAACATCTATAACAACATCATCTGCTGCTACGTGGATCACAACAGGCTGCCTATCTTGGAAGGTATTGACTACTGCAGCTGTTAAATATTTTGCCTAGGAATACTCCATTCATCTTAAACCTTCCTCCATGCATAAAGGCTATTTCTTTTTTTTTAAACAACTAATTAGATGCATTATAATCTTCACAATTTGCCTGTTGCCAAATAAATCAGATTTCGGAAATTCTGTCTTTTGGCATATGCCAGTCCACTAAAATCGGAATGATCAAGTAAATGAACACATACATTTTGAAAATTATGTTTGCTCAGAATCAGATCCCAACGTGAAAGGGTAAAAAGGGGTGACATTCTAGAGCAATTAACGCTATCCATTATGCAGACCCCTAGAACATATAGACTGCCTATTTTTGTATGTATTCTCTACAATAGTTAAACATTTTGACAAGAAATTATAATCTATTCCTTTATCTTAACTGATACACATTCTAGAAAAAGGAGGAATAGTAACGTGGTGCCCATTGCTATTAAAATAACGAAACAATGTCAAAATGGGTGTTTTTTAAGCAAAAAGGTTTTCTACATTTTTGTCAAAAGTTCTATGAAATGAAATTCACATTGAATTTCAATTCAATTCAATTAACTTTATTCATTGAACCCTTACTGGGAAATTATAATTTCAACATTATTACCAAAAGAATATTAGTCTAGACACTCTATATCTATTCATTTTCAGACTTTGGCATATGTCCATTCACTGGATTTTGATATGTCTGGTATAAGAGCAGTAAAATTTTGGGAGATTTTGATAGATCTAGTTAGTTTGATTAGAAATAACCTTGGCATTAAAAGGATTAACCAAATTGTACTTTGTAGTAATAGTATTGAACTTCCCCGGAACCTATTCTCAACCCAATCTATGAAAATCTACCTTGTTTCCTTCCAGACACATACGACTGTGCCGTCAGCTCTGGTGGCATGGGTGAAGGTCACATTCCCTTGGAAGGCCTTCACCAGCTGATCCGTGTTGTCAAACCAGGTACGGTACCAACAATACAAATAGCTGTCCATCAATCATGTTTCTCTGGCAACGCCAGTTCTTCTTCTACTTCTTCTTTTTCTTCTTCTTCTACTTCTTCTTCTTCTTCTTCTTCTTTTACTACTACTACTACTACTACTTCTTCTTCTTCTTCTTCTGCAACTACTTCTTCTTCTACTTCTTCTTCTACTACTACTTCTTCTTCTACTACTACTACTACTACTACTACTACTACTTCTTCTACTACTTCTACTTCTTCTTTTTCTTTTCCTTCTCTTTCTAATTTATCTAGTATAGTAACACATTGATTTTAAAGATTTTGCATAATATTCAGTTCGGTTAGAATCGGACCACGCTGTGAAAGGGTTAAGAAATGGTCTGGGGAGGTTCAAACCGAACCAGGTCACTGCTGTTCTACCCCTTACTCTACTGCTGTTGATGGAAATATTTAATTAATTAATGATGTTCATCACCCAGATGGGCTAGTATGTTTCGTGATGCGAGAAGCCTATCTGGAGCACAGTCAATATAAAGACAAGCTGGAGCCACACATGAACAAGCTCGTCAACGAGGGATGCTGGGAGCCGGTCGAGAGGACGGTGGTGCCAAACTACTGCTTTGACAACACCGGACTCGTCTACAAGTTCAGGGTTTTGCAAGGGAAATACAAGATTGGGGAAATCAGCGAAAGATTATTAAATGCGTCCAATCATAACCTTTAATATTATCTATATTTTATGTTCTATGAAATAATTACTCAAATCTACAATGGAAAAAATACTGGGTAGTCTTAGGAATTATAAAACTTTCCTTTACTTATTTTCTTTACTTAAAAAATATTTTTTGTTGTTGTTAATTAATCAGTGTAAATAATGTTAAACATTAATTTCGTGTCTAGAACAATTACATTCACATACTAAAAGAGCTGTTTATTATTATCATTAGTATTATTATTATTATTATTATTATTACTATTGAAAACTCTCTTTTCGACAAGTTTTGATTTTGATTTATCAATTGATTAAGACAATGCCTTTACAGAGCCCGTTTTTTTCTATTAATCTTCTGTATCATTTTGTTTTGGTTTCAAGGAGAAGAGAGGGTGTTGTAGTATAGACTGTGTGCGTTGAGGCAAAATACTCACAACAATTGCCGCACTGTAATAACACACACGATTATGTTGTGGTGTTACTACTAGGAAGGAAAAATGGTGAAAACTTCTCACTTGGTGGGGGGGGGGGGGGCATGTTCGCATTATGACGTCAAACGCATACAGTCTGTCTAGAGTTACCACATCAGTCCAACCGTGTTGACAGGTTCTGATTGGTTCTTTTGTTCTGCTGCTGTTTCGAGAGTAATTTTTGTATTTATTGAGTGTTCATTTGTGTACTTTTACTGATGTTTTTGTTCGCTTTTGAATGATCGGCATATAATATTTCTTTCTTTTAATCACATTTTTATAGATTTATTCAGTTTATGGAATTTGTTTAAGCATAATATAGTGTTTGAATAAAGGTGTTCTCTATGAAATACGTGGCTTCCAAGTTAGGTTTATCACATCTTCCCATCTTTTCAAGCTGCTGGCTGGGTTCGATCTCCCAAAGAGGCGAAAGTTTTTCAGGGACTGGAAAACCCCACTGTTAACTCAGCAGTAAGATGTTAACCTGGCCTTCCACAAAGCAGTGTTCTTGTCCCACAAACAAATTGTAACATGCCTAACAGGCCTTTGTCTTGTCCTAGATAGGTGTTTCAATGTTTGCTGTTGGCCGTGAAATGAATATATGTAAAGTGCTTTGAGGTTTTGATAGAAAGCGCAATAGAGATGCACTTTTTATTTTTTATCAGTATCCATGTGGATCTTGAGCATGTCTTGCCTGAAAGCGAGCTCAGATGCGAGATTTAGATGGATGTGTATTTGTTTGTTTCACAATTAAGAGTTTTATTACTTTTTCAAATGCTAAGGTGATATAGGCACCCAAGGGTAAGAAGATGATAGGCTAGTTAAAAGAACAGCTAGAATTTGACCCTGGCAGTTAAGTTTCACAGAGAAATTATTTACAATAAAAAATTATCTTCGTTTTGCATCGTTTTCTCGCGCCCGTGGCCGCATCCTTCTGCTGCCTCTTTCTCCCCGTTTTTTGTCGCTGCGTCTCTTGCTTCGTCGTTGTTCGTTCCTGCTCGGGTCTTGGATTTTGGTTCCCCGCCCCTGTTGGTGCTATCGGTGGTATCGTTGTCCTTTGCGCCATTGTCGGTATTGTGGTCGCTCGGTCTCCTTCCGTCATTTTTATCTTCATTTTTATCTTTATTTCTTTCTTTTATTCCATTATATTCATTCTGCTCCTGTTGTCTCTGCCCCCACTGCCTTCTCCTGCATACAATCAGCTAAATCAGCTCTCTCTCTCTCTTTCTCTCTTTCTCTCTCTCTCTCTCTCTCTCTCTCTCTCGCTCCCTCTCTCTCGTGTTCCAATCTTCTAAAAATCTTGGTTGTGCATGAATTCACACGATCTCCGCACGGTTCTATACACGCGTTCATTAGATACCATGTCATTCCGTCCTTCATTCATTTTTTTCTTATCAACAAAAGACGAAGCCTTGTGTCACCATACGCAGCTAAGTTTTTACTTGTTTGTTTGTTTGTTTATTTTGTTATTCTGTTATTTTGCTAAGTCTCGTTTGTCTTGACAAAGACCTTTGGTCGAAACGTCGCCTGTTTTGTTTTTGTCATAATATACTGGCCTGTTAATCACTCTCTTTGTTTCACCTTTGATAACCACTGGCCTAGCGATCCTCTCTCTTTTACACAATAATAATAATAAATATCAAGGGACACAACCACACAAACAACATGAAAGGTTACCCTAATGTACATGGTCATTTCCCTTTACCTAACACTACTATCATATCATACTTTATTACATTCCTTTCCCCTAAGTTAATGTGCTCTAACCAGTTCCTGCCCAATAAGGGTGGACCATTCCCTTCAACAACCACGATTGGTCAACAATAATCTTCACCATTATATTTCACTTTCACTACACACTCTCCAATGACGGACACAGATTGACCCGTGTATGTACTCAAGCATTTGTCAGAAGTCGACAAAGGTAATAGTCTTGGGGCCACTGGTACCCCCCCCCCTCCCCCCCTAGGGATTTTATATGGTTATGTTTTTCTTATAGTAGGGGATGTGAGGAATACGGAGAAAAAAGTTTGCATAAAAAAAGTTGCACGTTAAAGAGTTATGGCCCTTGAAAGGTCATCAGGTGCATTTTTTCACGAGTTTCATGTTTTTACCTGTCATTTTGTTAACAATGTTTCAATTTGGTGATAAAATAGCTCATATTGTTCAGAATTAGATTCCCTTTCATTTGATGTATTATATGATATGATACAATCTGTGGTAACGCGGTTGAGAAAACGTCAACACATAATAAACTACTCGTCAAACAGCGCTCTGTGATAAATTTCTAACCGCAGAAGGATGCTGCGCAGCAAACATCCATAAAAGAATGAAGGCTGTTTTGGTGAAATGTGTATTACTGATGGCGCAGTTCAAAATCGGGTTAGAATTTTCAAAGGAGATGACCCAATAGAGAAAAAAGTGTTTGATCACAAGCGACCAGGTTGGTCACTTTCTGCATCCGATACGAGTTGAGTAATCGAGAAGCGGTTGACGGTATGATTAGGGCGAGTGGAAGGGTAAAACAAATAGATACCGCTTTGGGTTACAGAAAAGTCTCTGCACGATGGGGCCCATGCGCGACCATGCGCTAGTCGTCAAACCCAAGACACGTTAATTGGGTTCAAACATCCGACCCTACAGCACACTGTATAAATTCCGGATTTTGCCCGATCTTACTATTTCTTGTACCCCCAGCTCAAGTAGTATCTGAAAGGAACCCGTTACGACAGTTATTTGGAGGTAGTGACAGATGTTCATTGATGGTGCCGAGCGAAATCACTGGGATATCTTCGCTGACGGCATGTGTCAACTAGATCGACGGTGGCAGCTCTGTGTTGCTCATAATGGCGATTGTATGGGAAAATAAATGGTACTATACGTAGCTGAGATTCTAAGCTTTCTTTTCATGTATTACTTTTTTGCATTTGGTGTTGAAAACAAACAAAACGTTATAACAAAACGGTACATCAGTCCGCCCTAGAACTTACACTATACTACACTCCTCTAAAGCTGACTTTCGCATAATTCGATTATTTTCTGTTCCCGTGGACATTGCCTTATTATCCATCGTTCTCTGTACACACTGGTCAATAATTTTGTTATTGTTTCATATCACACCACGCAATCACAACAGTAACAGGTTTTGGAATGATAAATTACATTACAGCTTTATTTCAAATGCAACTGTTGCAATCATTGTGATGTTTTAAAATAACGTTTTGGTCCCATTTTAATGTAACGGTATTTCATGGTGTAGATATGAACATCATAAATGAATATTGAGATTATTGAAAGGTAGAAGAGAATAATCTATACCTCTAAATCAGGCAGTCAAAACAAAATAATATTATAAGCGATAAAACAATCACAATTCAGAGGAACATAGAACAAATCTTGTTTTTTGGCATCGCAAATATTTTTGTTTGTTTCAACGCATATTTTAAAATATCAATCCATGCTTATACAGCAGAGAATTAAATTACTTTCAAGATTAATGAATATAGACTAGAGTAATCCACTAACTATAGGGCATCATTATTGGTTCGCTTTAGTTGAGGAATTCAAGACCCCGCTTTCACCCACAAACACTCAAATCCCATTAATTTACGTTAAGATAAACAAAGACATATTATGTGCATTTTAGTAGTCTCGTTGCTAAAAGTAAAAGTGGGGTCCTATTGTTATGCTGAGTATACACATCCTGTTATTCATCAATGTCTCGGCTTGAACTTTAACCATTTAACCAATGAACCGTTTATCAAAGAACTTTGAAGGTATACAGGATCCCCGTGTTGTTGAAGGAATACTTGGGAACAGTCTTCCTGTCGAGCATGCTCCAGACTCCCACCGTCTCTAGGGACGCCATGTGGGGCTCCAGTCTGCCTTTGTACTCGGCAACGGTCTGCAGGTAAGCCTCCCTCATAACAATCACCACGTAGCCACCTAGGCAAAAAGCAACATGAAAATACATGATAAAAAAATAAATGGCGTCACCGTCATTGACGCTTGCTGTAAACTGTGCATCATTGTTACAATGACAACATGCCCGCAGCCATGTGTGTAGTTTTCGCCTTTTCCCTCTTCCCAATGAGCTAAGATACGATAAGATAGATAAGATGAGAATAAATTTATTCGCATGCGCAAGGAAATTATGCTTGTGCATTCCATTGATCAGCTACGAACATAATATGTTACAAATTTTACTAGAAATGCAATATATGAAATAATATCTCTTGAGCTTCTTGTCAAACAAGACACTATTACACAGTTAGGTGTAAAAGTACAGTACAGTCATTGTTGTAAGTATTTGTCTCAACGCATACCTTCAGTCTATCGATTGGGAGAAATGTACAGTGCCGCACGTGTCCCTTAAATACGCGGTCGTCGAATTCTCGGATAACTCGAACACCATGCATTGTTCTAAATAATTTCCTCTCTTTTCTGAACATTATTGTTCCTCAAAACAAAGACTCATCGAACTCTTTCTGTTGCATCGAAAATTTCGCCGAATGCGTGCAGCACTGTATTTTGAAATACGGTGTTTTGTGCGTTTGACGTCTTAATGACAATATGCTCGCCACCAAGTGAGTAGTGTTCACCTTTTTCCCCCTCCCGATACTACCATAATACAATTGTGTGTATCAGTACAATGTGGTCATTGCTGTGAGCGTTTTGACTCAATAGTCTTTACACCGGTTGTTGGTTTGTTTTGAGCGTTGGCAATGGTTGGAAGCGGAGTCCTTTGTTAAGAGAGCTGCCAAGGTTGATTGTGTATTGGGTGGGAGGGCTTGACCTACCAGGTTTAACTATCCTGAGCAGCTCGTCTAGTCCATTGCAGGGGATGTGGCCCTCTCCCATTCCTCCTGCAATTACTGCCGCGTCATAGCAGTCTGGGTGTGGGTGTGGGTTGTGGTGGGTTGTGGTGGGAGGGGATGGTGGTGGGAGGGGTGGTGGTGGAAGAGGGGTAATGTTGGTGGTGGGTGTTGTGGTATTGATGGGAGGGGTGGTGGTGGGAGAGGTGTATGTGTGGTTGTGGAAGGGGAGTGTGTGTGGGAGGCAGTGGGTGTGGGGGAAGGACAAGGATTAAGATAAAATAGATCATAGTCAAAATAGAACATAAAGAAAAATAAATGGTCCTAGAAGTCTTTGGTTAGACCCACATGAATAGGGGATTCCCTACTTCGGGTATTCCCTAGTCTATTTTAAGAGGCTGGGCAACAAAAAGGCAAGCACAGAGCAAAAAGGAAAACGAGTTAATCTATATATAAAAATGAAATAATAATGACGGTGATATGGTCGTATTAATTTAAAAGAAGACGGACCGATGCACAGACCGAAGGATGTGTGCATAAATGATGAATAAAAGGAAAGATAGAGAGTTTGCTCCGGCCAATTTCAGCTGTAGTTGTTTTTCCGGCGTATGGTGTATAAATCAATTATAAATTATGTATGTTTAGATGTTGTTGTTTGTGTGTGTGTGTGTGTGTGTGTGTGTGTGTGTGTGTGTATGTATGTGTGTGTGTCTGTGTTTGCGCGCGTGTGTGTGTGTTTTTGTGTGTGCATGTATGCAGAGCAGGTTGTACCAGAGTGCAATGTATGTGCGTGTGTCAGGCTTGCCAACCTTTCAATGGGTCAAATTAGGGAAATTGGTTGCACTTAAAAAATTGAGATGTGACTGGTATGAA
>JAUEKZ010193805.1:0-10000 GCA_031471865.1 Melibe leonina | reverse complement strand
TCAATCGCAGAATAGCCTTTCCCAACGCAAAGTGTGAACTGGTACCCGTTTGTTATCTTGGATAAAACTTCCATGCCCAAGGAAAAACCGAAGTGCCGCTGGTAGGATTTGAACCCTGCCGCCCGGCCACTGTCAATACCAGTTCGGCCACCGCTCCTCCGTTTATCATGGGCAAAGTACACAATCATGAATCTCCCATTGGTGTCCTGATCCCAGTTTGATTGCCAATAACTGAATTGATTTACCACTAACAGCGAAAAGGCAATCAATTAATCATGCGATTAAATTACTGGTTTTATTAGCGAGTAAAGTACGAGGGTCACAAAAAGCAGAGTTCAAAGGTGAAAGGTTGCAGCAATTCGATGAATCACCATCGGGAACAAAGTGCTGTGACAATAAACATTATTTAAAAGTGGATGAGCAGAATAGCAGATAGAGAGGTGAGAACGGAGAAACCGACGATAGATGATGATATGGAGGATTACGTCGTTCGCCGTGAAGCAAACACGGGCATGATAGAGAGATTCAATATTGTTAACCAATGGGCTTTTGTAGCCGTCTTACCTCGGGACCGATAGGTCGCGGATTGAACCCCGGCCGCCAAGACTTTGAAATTGCCATTTTAACCCTTTTACAACGAGGTCTCATTCTAACCCAACTGAAATATGCCAAAATCCTGAAACTGTACGTGTTCTAATACCAGATAAATCAGATTTCAGTGCACTGGCATATGCCAAAAGCCTGAATTGGTATAAGAACAGGCAAATCTTGAAGATTTTAGTGTCTTTAGCAGTGAAAGGGTTAACAGCTGTTGCCGCCAGGAGCCAATCGTTATGGGAACAGTACCAAGACTGATTGCCCGGTGTCAGTATACTGTGACTGGGTGACATATTATCATTTGAGTTACCCCGCCGCCCACACCTCTGTGTGGCAGCACGATTGAGCTCCGCATTTGGTGCTATATATTATAATATAACCATGTGTAGAAAGAAAAGATTACAACACGGCAACAACCAGCTAACCATTGTAACCAAGGTACGGACCCTGATCACTGACACTAATAATGACAAGAACAGTCTCCAACTGTTTAGCTTAACCGAAATAAAGAATATTCTTGGAAATATATAATTCATAAACTGGATTTTTACATCGACAGTTTTGGGACTATTATGATTTCATCATAGTAGAATTTTATTTTTAAGTTTTGTTTAATTTCTGAGGACTAAATAGAAATCGAATTGATTTGTGACTGTTGCTTTATTTATCGTAGAAAAAAAAGTTAACCAAATTCAGTTCTTTTTAATTTTATTTTACCCCGTTTTGAAATTCAGCAACATTATATAATCTTATCGTTTTTCCCTCCAATTTCATTGTATGAACGTAATGTCAATCATTACACACTCATGTTCATTCCAATTACTGTAATTAAACTTGGCCCGTGACATGCACATCGTTGACGCTAATTACCGGGAAAATCCATAAAATGTCAGGTAACTGGAGAGGAGGACATGTTCATTGGAGCGTGACAGCGGCCACGACGACTAGGTCTCATCTTCTGGTCGCCTTACTATGTGGGCGCAACCTGCTGTCAACGTGTAACCTGCGCCCCCTGTCGTCTTTTTACGTTGGGTGGTAGTGGGGATACTAAGGTGTAGTGATATTGAAGAAGGAGATAGACAAAAAGAAAAGCTATTCGCAAGACTGTCTGCTTCCGGTTTGAAGGGAGTAAGACGAAAGAATACCCTGACAGAAAAAGAAAAAGAGAGACATAGACAGATTGATATATATATAGAGATAGATAGATAGATAGAAAAATGGATAGATAGATAGATAGATATGTAGAAAGATGTGAAGATAGTGAGAGATAGAGATAGAGTGATATATATATATATATATAGAGAGAGAGAGAGAGAGAGAGAGAGAATGAGAGAAAAGGGGAGAGTGATAAATCGACCCATCGATATTCTAGGTAGATAAGTCGATGCGATAGATTAGACCCGAGTGAGTCATTTGAATTTTTATGTCATAAACTTCAACGCCTATTCAATTGGCATTGCGCTTTCTGTTGTACATTCTTCACTCTCTATAGGCGGCCAGGCGCTGTCATTTGAGGAACGTATGGTGGTAAAGAAAGCAAGCATTGGAAATCGTAAGAAGTCAGTCAGATAATATGTAATATGCAGTGCAAAAATGACACAAAGCCATAGAAAGCAGAAAAATGAAAAACTAGAAAACTTACCAGGAGTCGAACTTTGGGCCTTCCACGTTATCAAGCCGTATTATCATGCTGGCGACCAGGCTATGGGTGTTGTTGCAGGTTCCAGGAGTGGACAAATCAATGGCATTATGTTGCCACCCTCGTGGTAGGACGCTGATAAATCTATCTCAGATTACTTTCCCAAACCCAAATTTGATATTGGTACTTGGTACCCATTTGACCTGTGAGTGGAGTGAGGCAATTGGAGGAAATTTCCCTGAACAAAGAAAACTTGAGTGCTGCTGTTGATGATGGAAACCGCTTCCCCCCTCCCCCTCCCCCTCCTGCCCCCGTCCCCCACGAGTTTGCGTCACTACATGTCCTGCCACCGCGTCTACTTGATTAAACAAGCCCAGCAAAATTTATGTCAATACCAAAGATGGTAGTTTACCTTGTCTAATCCTTTTTTCAAATACATTTTTATAATCTTTTCCTGCTTACAAAACCCAAAACTTAAAAAAAAATAATATTAGGAACGATTCAGTCATAAAGTCATAAAAATGTGTAACAGGAAATACTTGAGGTAATGCCAAATGCAGGACTCGAAACGATTAAATCAGTCTGCGGCAAGAAAGTGCAGGAAATAGGTACTTCAACATACTATAATTTTCGTGTTATCATTCCTGCCTAGACGAGTCAATCTCTCCACTTTCGATAAGCGCTTTTTGCTCCCCCCCCCCCCCCCCAGTCTTTCTTCCCTTAAAAATAATATGCAATTCTGTTACAAAATGATGCAAAACGTTGGTATTTATTTTAAACCCTAGCCAATCAATATGGTGGGAGACACGGTGGCCGAACTGGTGGATGCTGGCTGATGGTTCAATGGTTAGAGCATACGCCTCGGAACCGGTAGGTCTGGGGTTCGAGTCCTGGTTGCGTGATACCTAAGACGATAAAATCAGCATGTTATTAGTTCGGCGCTCGGTGTTATAAGAACAGTACTAAGACTGGTTGGCCGGGTGTCAGTATACGATGACTACGTATATGATATTTTAGAGTGAGACCTACATTGATCTCTATAATGATAATATGGCGGCACGTTAATGCCTAGAGAGCTCCGCTTTTAGGATGGCTTAACTTTTTTTAACCCTTTCACTGCTAATGACACAGAAATCCTCAATTCTTATACCAGATAAATCAGATTTCATTGAACTGACATATTATGCCAAAAGCCTGAAAATCAGTTCACTGAAATCTGATTTATCTGGTATAAGAACAGGAAAATCTTGAAGATCAGGCTTTTTGGCATATACCAGTTCACTAAAATCTGACTTATCTGGTATAAGACAACGTACATTTTCAAGATTTGGTATACTTTAGTTGGGTAAGAGTCAGACCTCGCTGTGAAAGGGTTAAAAAGAGATGTAATCCTTTCATTGCGGGGTCTGTTTCTACTCGGACAGAAATATGAAAAATCTTGTAACTTATACCAGATAAATCAGATTTCAGTGAACTGACATATGCCAAAAGCCTGAAAATCAGTTCACTGAAATCTGATTTATCTGGTACAAGAACAGGAAAATCTTGAAGATCTTGGTGTCCTTAGCAGTGAAAGGGTAAAACGGGCGACAACCAACCAATCAACCAACCAACCAACCAACTAACCAACCAACCAACCAACCAGCCAACCAACCAACGAACCAACCAACCAACCAACACCACTTACCCCATCCCTATCACTGTACGGCCACCCCCCCCCTATCACTCCACCATCACCATCACACCACCATCACGCCACCATCACGCCAGCTGGGACCGAAGGAGAGGCGATTTGTGTCCAGGGCCCCAACATCAAAGAACACGACACAACTTCAATTACAATAATAAAAATAACAATAATAATTATTATTATAAATAATAATAATGATAATAATCATAATAATAACTGTAATAATAATAATTGTAATGATCTACATACTAATGGAGCTAAGGGAAATTTTGTGAGCAGTAAATTCTCAAAAACTACATAACAAAATATTCGAAATTTGGCCAGTATCCATAATTTAAAACGTAGTGTTGCGGTATCGTATTTTTATTTAGATAACGAGTAGAGTTTTCCTTAATGATCATGATAATAATTAAACAATTATTCTTGTTCCTCGTCATTTTAATTAAAGTTAAACCCTTGATAACAAAAAAAATCCACAAAATTAAATTTTTTAGATGTGTTTTCCTTTTTTTGTTTGCGGAGAGCTTTACAAAACGAAATTATTAATCGTTTAATTGAGCAAACGACATGAAATTCTGGTTCAGTAACTTCCACCTAAAACTTTCAAACGCAATGTCTGTCTTTTGCTTGGTTGGTTGTTGTCCGTTTAAAACAAACTTTGTGTCATACTAAAGGCAGAGCTCTTTAGACAATAAGTAAATGTCTACAGTCTTGTCTACAGTGTTAAACGAAGGGCTTCCCTGACTATTTCTCACCCTGTCACAGTATACGGACCTCTCCGTCGTAATTCTGTTCGAAGAATGGGACAGCTGCTAAAATGACGATGTAAATTGTCTCATTCAGAATGCGGCCAGGGTTCGAACCACTGACTTACCCGTTCTAAGACGGACTCTCATTCATATCGGTTAAGCCACAGAGCCGGTAAACAAATAATTTTCGAGTATGTATATCATGATCTCGTTTACCAAACAAGCTATTGACCTCACTTAACCCCCCCCCCCCCTACCTCCCATCACCCTTCCTACCCACCCCATGTCTAATAAACGCTTTAACCCTTTCACTGCGTGATCTGATGATTCCCGCACTAGACTGTGCAAAATGATCTAACAAGTGCCAAATGCCTGACTTGCATTTCAGGCTTTTGGCACTTTATGTCAGTTCACTGAAATCTGATTTATAAGAACAGGTCAATCTTAAAGACTTTTATATTGAGTTTGGAGTTTGAGAAATAATCTTAGCGTTGGAAGGGTTAAGATGATTCGCTGTAGCCCCTGGTCATGCGGTGTTTAGCTTTGAAATCGATTCAATCACAATTAAAGCAGCTGATGTTTTATGAGTAACCAGGACCCAGCAATTAGAGAGAGAGGGAGAGAGAGAGAGAGATAGATAGATAGATAGATAGATAGAGAGATATATAGATAAATAGATAGATATATAGATAGATAGAGAGAGAGAGAGAGAGAGAGAGAGAGAGAGAGAGAGAGAGAGAGAGAGAGAGAAATGATGAAGCTAAAGGAAAACATTGCTTCAATTTTAATAAGTAATTATCAACTTATCTTAACAGTCATGTACATTCATCCATCCATTTGTCCATTCACCCATCCTCCTACCTAACTACCTACCTATCTACCTACCTGCCTACTTATCTACCTACCTACCTACCTAACTATCGACCTGCCTTGTTATCTACCTAACTATCTACCTGCCTACCTATCTACTTAACTTAACTATCTACCTGCCTATCTACCTATCTACCTACCTACCAACTTCTACCTCATTTAAATAATAACCCTTTCACAGCGGAGTCGATACTAACCCAACTGAAATATGCAAAATCTTTAAAACGTAGTGGTCCAAATGGTACGTTAGATAAATTGGTATATTCCAGTTTGATTTAATCTGATTTTCCTAGTATAAGAACAAGCAAATCGTGAAGATCTTGTTACAATATCTAGATAGTTTGAAAGGGATGATGTCTCGTATCTATGAATCCGATGATCATGACATATGTAAGGGAGGTAACTGAAGTAATATTTACAAAAATCGCTGCGTTAGGAAATGGAGTTATTATTACTTCCCCTACTATTTGTTGTGCTGTGCTTGGTCTCTCTCTCTCTCTCTCTCTCTCTCTCTCCCTCTCTCTCTCTCTCTCTCTCTCTCTCTCATCTTCCTTTCTATGTGCCAACTCTCCATCTTTCTCTCAAAATGTTTGGCGGGCATCTATTGTGGGTTCAAATTCAGTTTCTACTCAATAATCCTACTTGTTTGCAAAACACTCTCAAGCATTCATACACTGCTGTATGTCTATTTTGTTATTCTCTCTCTCTCTCACTCTCTCTCTCTCTCGGTGCTGAAAAAGGATAATATTTGAAGGCATGAAAAAGACAAAGACAATAAAACATTTCGGCTTAAGGCCTTCTTCAGGACAAAGAAAAACAAAGCAAAACAAAGTCACAATTCTAATATGAAAAGATTACATAATTTAGGCATTCAAAGACTTATCTGGTGAGATCAGCAGCCCATTTCATTATTACACACACACTCTCTCTGTCATTCTATTTTCAAACACACACACATATGATACACACACACACACACACACACACACACACACACACACACACACACAGAAAGACACCCCCCCCACACACTTATACAAAGAAACTCATGCACACACACACAAACACATTTTGCGATCTACACAAAACAGAAACATTATTTTTATCATCATTTCTATTAATATCTTTCAATTATGGCTCGTATCATCATTACAACTAGGATTTTGATAATGGTTGATAACGTAGTCATAGCACATTAAAAGTAAGTTTTCTCTTTAAACATGAAAAAATCCCACTTAAATCAATAATTTTTCTTTTCTTTTCTTTTTAAAAAATCAGCAATGTCAAGTAAACCGTTATAACGAGAAAAATTGTAAATCAAGGGAAACTACTGTAAGATTCTGATGTCATAATCCTACTGACAGATAATCTAATGGTTGTTTCCCTTGTTTACAAACCACGCGAACAAGACAAAAAGAGGTTGCAGGATTTAGTAATCAACACAATTTGGCCTTCGCAAATATTATGTTGGATTCACAGAAAATCGATCCAACCATCTAAATGAGACAGACTGATCGAATCTTTATCACAAAGGAATACAATTCTTTTTTCTTCTTCTTCTTAGTGGGAATCGTTTCGTCTTTCGTCCTGGTTCTACTTTTTCCTGTTGCCCAGCGCGAAAGCAGCGTCCCATTCAATCCTCACCGACGCATCGACTGGCTTCACTTCACTCACTCCCTCTCATCCTCCCCTCCTCCACCCTCCAAGCCAAGCTTCTTTCATTCATTCATTGCCTGCGTTCAGTTCTCATTGTCAACACAACGGAGCCTTGGACTTGGCCATTGTTTACTACTCTCTGCGCTGACAGTGTTTTGTTATTGACGGTGCAAGATTTTGATCTGGGTGAGTAGACTTTGCTTTTGTTTATTTTTGTGTACACTATAGCTAAACTTACATCCAGAGAGATCCAAAGTAGACTAATGAAGAGAACCACTTCAGAGGCAAATGTAGCGCAGTCTCGCTCAGCGCACAACTTCAAATGACGCTCTTCGTTTTCCTCTCGATGATTTTTGTCATTTTCTGTTATCATGTTGTGTGTGACCCTCTAGAGATACTTGTCTAGATTTAGACACCGAAACTATTGCGGCTTGCTTTCCTTCTGTACCTGAAGAGAAAATCGATAAACTGATTCTCCAATTAATAATGAAGGCATTTTTTAGTCTAGAGAGCTAAGAGGTCTAGGCTACAGTATAATTAGGTCAATCTATCATCTCTTTTTTTGCGCTTGGGGTAAGATATCTTAAAAAGTCAGCAGTTTGGAGAAAAAAAAAAAGAGATATCATTCAATTTTAAAAGAACACTTTTTTCAATCGAACCAGAGCATATGATTTCTATCTAGATATCTAGATATCAGGGTTTTGTCGTGTGAATGAAGCGCTGAAAAGAAAATAGATATCCAATCGCCACCCTCTAGACATAATGCTGGTGTAGCTCAGATTACAGCCGAAAAGGCTGGTCAATACCCATTTCACACTTTGGTGAGTCTTGAGTGAGACAATGCTACGGAGTAAATTTCGTTGTCCAATTGCCGCTGATAGGAATTGAACCTCGCCTCCTTTGGCTCTGTACTCTCCACTTCTAACTTTTTCACTCTTAGCTTAAGTGTTTCATTCTATTATTTTACTGGTAAAGACCACTAGTCTATGAATTTGTGGACATAAAACCATTTTTTCTAACTTTACCAATGCGAACATAATAAGTTGAAACTTGGCAGATAATTTTCATTGTTGCGCAGCAATTCTTAAAGTTGCATTTAAATCTATTTTTGTACAAATCATTGTATCTGATACGTCCGGTTTATATAAAATAAAAGTTGGAAACTGAAAGATATGGTTTAAACAGTCTGTGAAAAAATATTCCAACTTACCTCAGCTTGAAAATTGTTAAAAACATGAAGTGCTTTGGGTGGGGGTAAACACAAATTAAAGGACTTTTTAATACATGCAGAGTCGCTTAATAATTTGATTTATAGTAAGATTGAGTCAAACTGTTTAGTTGCAAAAATGGGCCAATTATGTTTTTTATAATGGATTTAAAGTTTAAATTCACAACTGATTTTTTAAAAGGTACAACTAGGCACCTGCTTGTTTGCTTTTTTGTCTTGATCCAGGCACTGTCAGTGATTTATGTTTGGTTGCAGTGATATATATATATATATCATATAATGTCCTATTGCTCCACTATTAACCAAACATAGCGATGAGTTTCGAATAAAGGGGTATTACAAATTGACCTACAAATGTTGAATTTTTTGAAAATTCACTTAGGGGAGCATGACCATACTTTAAGTAGATAACTGAACATGACTTCAACAAAACTGTAACTAATAAATCTCAAAACTCACTTAATAAACTTGTTGGAAGAGAAGAGAAGGGGTTTACCAACGTGAATGTAGTTAGGGAAGCAGACAGGAGTAAATAAGGGGATGCTCTGCTGGTACAGAAAAAGTACCATGAGCAGCTTCACAGCATTGTTTACTATCTATGCATACACTACACTTGGATCAGTATATTATGAGGTAGACGTCTAAATAACTAACTTTGCAGGAGCTGGTGAAAGAAAGAAAAATAGATTTGCAGCTAGGATCTGATTAAAAAAAAAAATGCAGTTATAAAACAAAAAAGGTCATAAAACAAACCCAAGTAATAAATGAATAATAAAATTAGTTATTGTTCCAGGGTACATCAATTAGTCTGAGGAAAAAAATCTTAAAATTCTTTATCAAGCAGCCATCCAGGCAAATGTGTAAGATGTGTGTGTGTGGTGTGGTGGCCATGTTTGTTATCCAACCCACGGGGAGCTTGTTTACCTTACTATGGCGTTTCCCTACTGTTTTGTCGTCAGGATATCTTCCATCTTTGTGTATGCAAGACAACATTTTATCACCGCCTTCCTTCTACCAGCTCACATCCTCTTTTTCATCCCTATTTTTTTTCAAACCTTAAAGCTAATGGAACCTGGCTGATAGATATAAAAACAGCGGTAGTTGCCGTGTTTGTACGTAAACCCCGTGGTCTTGTTTACATTTGGGACCGCTTTAATGTCCTGTCTCAGCGGCTTGCAGCTGTGTGGGGCGTCTCTCAGTGTGTTTGTCAGTTTGTCAGTCTGTCGGCCGTAGCAGTAACACTTACCCGACTTTCTTGGGCCTCAATCAGGCTGCGTTACGTCACTTCCGTTATACCTTTGTTTTTGCAGTGATGATTATAGTTATAGTAAGAGATGGCATCAATACTCAACACGGTCTGGTCATATTATGAAGCTGAAGTGCTTAGTTTGGAAAGAGTAATTACTGTAGAACTCAACAACGATGACTGTCTGCTCTCTCTCACTCTCTCTCTCTCTCTCACTCTCTCTCTTCATCTCTCTCTCTCTCTCTTCATCTCTCTCTCTCTCTCTCTCTCTCTCTCTCTCACTTTCTCTCTCAACTCTCTCCTTTTTGGTTTAGAAATATTCATG
>JAUEKZ010193794.1:0-11989 GCA_031471865.1 Melibe leonina | reverse complement strand
TGTGTGTGTATGCTTGTTAAGGGAACACTGGAGAGAGTGCTGGAAAAAGTAAGATGATAGATAAATCCAAAAGATAAAGAAACAGAAGTAGCGCCCACCAGAGGCGCCCGCCAACCGCCCGCGTAAAGTATTTAGTCCTTCAAGATAGCAAGTGACCCTGTACTGTAATCAGGTAGCCTTCCCCCATTGTGTAAAACACGCAGGATGACCAATATGTCTGGATAAAATAATTACCGGTACTTGTTTGTTTCTTGAGAGTGAAGAGTTATATTTGTTTATTAGTATAGAGTTTTAGGGTCATAATGCAAGCACCCAGGGGCAAGTAAGCTGATTAGGCTAGTCAAAAGAATAGTCACACTTGGACCCTGCCAGGAACATTTCAGAGATGATTATTTTACAAAGAAAAAAAAATTAATTCTCAATAAATATTTAAGTTAAAGGTGACAAAGAGATGATTTACAGCAAAATAAAAATCACCTTTGACAATCCAAGCAGGACACACAGATTATGGCTACCACCCACATCATGCACTATTATTATGGTCCAGGGAGACCCAGGATATTCTACCGCCTTTTGTGAACAAAAGTACTCAGTCCTAGGTGGCAAGTGACCCTGTAGTTAGGTACCACAATGAAAAACATTGGGGATGACCAAAGTCTGTTACTGTAACTGTAAGGACGACAGGCAGGACCAAGACTGAGCTAACAGCTGTGTGCTGATAATATGCTTGTTAGTGTTAAGGAGCACTAGAGAGTGCTGGAAAAAGATAAAGCCAAAGGAGAAGAAACATAAGTAGTGACCATCAGAGGCACCCGCTGCCCAAAATGGTATAGCAAGTTAAGGGAGAGATAGCTGGAGAAAGTAAGATGATGGAAGAAACAGTTGTAGAATCCACACTTGATTCATTCATTCAGTTTTAGCGTGTGATCAACTGCTATAATCAACTTAGTACACACGAGTACATGTACTTACAGATCATCTAGATTGTAAGTGCCATAATCAAGTCACAAAGCAGTGTTTAGGATTAAAGGCCCACCACCCCCATCATAAAAAAAAATGGACTAAATACAATATAAATTTTGTTTATGTGAGACTTTATTTCTTTCTTTTTTTTTAATATCAAAACTTGAAAAAAAAAAAAAAATGGCTTAGCCGCAAGAATGGGTTGTGTATCACAGACATGCTAGAACACAAGTGGTGAAGGTATCAGGATGGAAGGAATATGCCGAAACCAGCAAAAGCTGTTTGATGAGGATTAAGTAAACATGTCCCGTCAACAATAGAACTTTGAAGAAAAAAAACATCAACATTTGCGCATATCAAGATATTGAGCGTTACCAAAACAATTTGAGAATGTAAGAAGTGGACAAAACAATGTCAACCGATCTGAAGTATTTTTAACCATTAGATAAAATGTAATCTTTCCGTGGCTTGGCATCCTTAGCAACCTCATTCATCCTAAAACCCTCTCCACTTTTAAGGATTCTGAGGTCAGGATTTATACTCCTCACAGGACTGAAAACAGCTGTTGCATAATATAAAACTTATGTGTATGCTACCAGAACGTGAAGTAAATGATTGAAAATCTCCCACCCCCTCTAAAATCTTAGTCTAAATCATCTATACTTGTTTTCAGTCAGGAAGGAATATACATCCAGAGCCACACAGAATCCAAATGTATCAGCTTGTCACTGCAGTCAATACTGGCAGAACCCCAAAAAAAAAAAAATTGTAACAGGATTTGAACAGTTCAATAAAAGGAACTAAAAACCGAGAACATAAAATATCTAACCTATACATCATCAATGCTAAATCTGTTTCAACCCTCAACATGCTAATCTCGCATCTTGTGTTTCGGTTTGCATTCTGAATGCGAATCTTGCATAAATGCGAGCAAAGCATTTACCTCATTGGAAAGGTGAATTATAAAAAGTAATACGACATAAAATTCTTGAGTGGGTTCCCTCGATTAGTACAGCTATTTTGCCCTTGAAAAGGCTTCTGCTGACTAGGTCCATCTCTCTTAACCCTTTCACAGCGAGGTCTGATGCTAACCCAACTGAAATATGCAAAATCTTGAAAATGTACGTGTTCTTATTACAAATAAATCAGATTTCAGTCAACTGACATATGCTAAAAGCCTAAATTTGACTGAAATCTGATTTATCTGGTATAAGAACAGGCAAGTCTGGAAGATCTTAGGTGTCCTTAGCAGTGAAAGGGTTAATAGGATAAATTATAGATATATTGATTATTTTGTTGTAATTTACCGACTAATCAATAGAATGGTTGTTTACACTTGACATCAGGTAACCGGGGTTGCGAGAACAGTTGAACTACGCCTGGTCTAGAAATTTGCAAAATTTTGACTACCGAAGCGAACATTTCAGCTTGTTAAAGATTTTCAGGAATATCTGATGTGATTTTGACATAATTAGTGTATAGCTGGATGATATCTCTAGCCATCCGAAGAGTTTCATTCAGGTAGCTTGAGTGGTTGTTTAATTATGAATATTTTTCTGTGACGGGTGGCCCAAATACCTCCCAAAATTCTTAGCACCGGAAATGACAAAGTGCCCAAAATGGTTTAGCATGTTAAGGGTTAACGGAAGCTAAGTTTCAAAACTCTTCCCCACAATATCTTTGCCAAGGACGAAACTTTTGCATTATTTTAAAATCCTAACAACTTTTCCCCTGTTTTATCACGGATTTTAACAAATCATCAAGAAATTGGAGAAAATTATTTCATCATAAACCTTGACTAGATTGACAGTCAAATGCGTCTATCTCAAATTTATACAAAAATTAAGGTGATTCAACGGCAAACAAAAAAAGAGAAAATATTTACACAACTTCAGCTCTGCCTCAGCAGGTATATGTGACAATGGCTATTGGAGTAATATTTGTCAAACCTCAGTAATACTTATGGCTCAACGTGTCTAGTGTGCCAAGTCTCAAGGTGGGTTCCTTATTCCCATACGTGATTTTTGGACCACACTATACCCTAACTGGTTGTTAAAATATGAGTATAGGTTTCTTTCAACAAAGGTAAATATTCCATGTCAGATAAATTAGCTCAATTGACATTTTTGAAGATGGAACTGGAAACAGTTTAAAAAGGCATACTATAAATCCCGTTTTCCATATTTCAAATTAACAAGTAGAAGATGCATTGACTCGCCTGTCCAAATTAGCTGCTTCATGTGATATATAAATCTACTAACTATTATTTTACTGTTCACCCTCAGGCAAATAAATGTTGGAATGTAGACGTCGAACACGCCATGAACATTAAGAGGTGGTTAAAATTTTATGTCCTGATAGTGTGGAAGCACTGCTTATTACAGAGAGAAGTCACATTGATTTTAAAAGAATTAGATTGCCTATTGATCATATAGCTGAGTTGTTATTGGAGACTTCATAACATAAAAAAACCCAACAAAAACAATCTTCTCAACAATTCCTCCCTGCTTTCATTACAGTCATTATATTACGATCTTACTAAATAGCAATAAAAAATACTTAACATTTCTGGGGAAAAAATCAACGTATCATAAAAATTTATAAACTGAGCATTTCAAGAAGTTGACAAACTCTCATTTCAACTGCAGTCAACTAAACAAATACCAAAAGCATAAAGACCAACACAGTTGTTACAACATTATCAGGACCTCATTAATCCCAATCCTCATCATCATCTGCTCCAGCACCAGTACCTGCAGCCCAATTGTTTCCTGATTCAAAATCTCCTCCATTATTGTTCTGTGAAAAGAAAATAAAAATTTTAAAATCCATGAGCTAAGTCTCAAATGAGACAAATAGCAAACTAGAAAAGTCTGAAATTTGACAATTCTAAATACACTATATCACATACTACCCCAAGAAGGAAATAACATTTGTAATGATCTTTTTAAGAGCCATTTGGATGCGTTTTGGAAGATCCTCATATGCTAGCGTTTTCAATAACAGTACAAAGTAATACAGACACCTACAAGTACAAGTGTAATTGCCAAAAAAAATAATCCTGGCCCAGGTCCTGAAAAGTCCTGGATGGAATAAGTTTATTTTCAGCCATCTGAAATATATATATAGCAAATGCAGTTTAAAATCACCTTTTCTCTTCTGCGAATATCCTTCCCTCCAAATCTGCCTCCAACACCCCCAGTACTTCCAGCACCCATTCCACTTGCTTGCTCCATTAACCAGTCAGGAACAACCTGCTTTGCCTTGAAAAAAATAATTAAAAAAAAGAAATGTCATGGTTGAATGTGGCTTTTTAAAAAAAGGCAAGAGGAAAAAATATATGACAGAGCATTACATTCAAGGATGTCCAAGAAATGTCAAGCAATTAAACCATCGGCAGCAGAAAAAAAATATTCCCCAAATAACACGATGCATTGGGGTTTTTTTTAACAACAAAGAAAATAATGTTGTCAGAATACTCTTATCCCATGACACCATTTTACACACAAAACTTATTTCTGTTTCAAGCAAAAGAAAACTCAAATCTAGCCCGCAAACATATATGCTCACCAAAGCAAGACAAACTCCTATAGTATTCCAGCAAGGAAGACTTTACATTTCGTAACAATAACTTTAAACTACTTGAGCAAAATCCAAGATACATACTTCCTTCAAAATCCTGAGCAAGTGATTTGCTAATGGCTGGTCAGAGTCAGAACTGTAAAAACTTGTTGCCTTTCCAAGGTTGCCACATCTTCCTGTGCGACCAATGCGGTGCACATATTCATCAATAGAGGACGGAAGATCGTAGTTCACCACATGCATCACTTCTGGAATGTCCAGACCACGGGCAGCAACAGAAGTTGCGACCATGATGTAAGACTTACCACTCTTGAAGTCCCTGAGAGCTTCTTCTCTTTCTCTTTGAAGACGATCCCTAAAGGAAACAAACAATACATCCACAAATTCTATGAAAAGGACAATAAGAGATAGATTTACAAGCCAATTATAGATTATTGGTTCCTATTATACAGGATCCAAAACCATGCAAGACAGTACTGCCTCACTTCTAACCTCAAATACATTTAAAAAGCAAGAGAAACAACTTCATACTTAATTTTCCACAGATCTTTATCACATAATCTTACAAACATGAACATGTTCTAATTTCTAACAGTCTTACACAGTATTTTAATCCTCCGATTTCATGTATAAATTTACTCTGTGACGCCCAAATTAAAATTCAAGAATCCATCAAATTATTTGGGATCTAATACAATAAACAGGTCTTACCCATGGATACTAGTTGTCGGAAATCCACTCTGGCACAAATATGATGCAAGAAAATCAGCATTCCGTTTTTGCTCAACAAATATCAAAGTCCTTTCATTTTCTGGTGAAAACATAGAATAGAAATATTAACAAAATTACTTACACTTAATTGTTAGGGTTTTTTATATTAACAAATCCTACAGCATAGCAGCTAACTTTTCAGAGATAAAATGGGACACCCTAAGACATGTACATCTTGACTCAAAATGACAGAATGTATGTTTGTTCGGTTTTTTTCTGTACAATAGATGTTAGTGCAGTAACCTTTTTTTCTGTTTTAGATTTAGATTTTTATATACATTAATCAGTGGATTAATATTCAACACTAAAGCAAAAGCTATTTGGACTAAATTTATATGTTGTGAGTCATATTCATATTGCATAATGTGATTTTTACAAGAGCATGGTAGTCTTCATTCAAACCAATTTCACAGCTAACCAAGGATCTGCTGTTTCCACAACACACTACACACACTTTATAACGTTTTATTCCAAAGATAAAATTGGCGGCGCAATGGTGGTACAATGAAAATAACATGTTTAGTCAGGTAGGGCAATACATTGAGAAAGATACGGCTGGTTTCAATAGGTAAAATAATTCGAATATGGGGTGAAATAGTTTTTTTTTAACCCTTGTAATTGAAAAAGTACCATGGCACTACAAAATATTACTATGTGACTGTTCTAGGGTTAATCTAGAATGTTTCAGCTTCCATTTCATACTAATACGTCACAACTGAAACATTTTTAAAAAAGGGGGCTATTTTAAGTCATGAAAGGCGGCTGTAAGCAACCCTCTGTATTTTATGCCTTTTAGAAACACCTAAGAACTGACTTATATGCGAAATATAATCAAGAAAGCACCACTTACTTTTACTGTTTAAAATGTCACATAAGCACTCTCTTTTCTGCATCCTGTCAACCTCAAAGAAATTCTGAGTGACATCTGTATTAGCACCTCCAACTCGCCCAACAGTCACAAACAAATAATCATTGAGAAAATCTGCAGCTAGCTTCTGAATTTCCTCTGGGAAAGTAGCAGAAAACATCAGAGTCTGTCGTTCTGTCTTTGATGGCATCCCCATTGTTTCCACCATTTTTCTGATTTCAGGTTCAAAACCCATGTCCAGCATTCTGTCTGCCTCATCCAAAATTAAAAACTGACAGCAAGTCAAAGTGATCTGGATATAATTGGAATAAGATCAGTAATAAGATCAGCCAAGTCTTTCTGTAATACAAAATTTCAAATAAATGTCAAAAGTTATCTCACATATTCTAAGCACACACATGCTTCAATGGAATATTTAGGTTGCAATTATGATGTATTAATCAGCCTAACTTGCACAAGACGTAAAAGGATAAACTTAATAATTTGTTCCATGTGCATGCCGGCACAACACTTCATCACACACTTCCTGCACAAAACAGCTCCATGGACATTTTCATGCCTGGATTTCTGGCACACCATAGTGTCATCAAGAGAAGAATACAGACTTCTCAATATGTCACTGGTGCCAACCACTAATTCCTAAAAATATTTTAACTAAGAAGCATCAGTGGGTGATTTTTTCGGTAAGTCATTTTCGAATCCAGATCAAAATAAGATAGTGGCTGGCAATTGTCATGTCGGGTGGCAGTTCTTGGAGTTTTAATAATTTTGTAACGTGTATATTCAAAAAGCTGACAAATTTAGTTTGGTCAGTGCAAAAGCGGATATCCGCTGTTCAGAGGAAAAGTGGCACCTATGATGTGCTTTGTCTTAAGTGTATCATTAAAGTCATAACATTACAAAAATTGGTGAAATCGCAGAAGGCAGTGTAATAAATTATCACGGAGGGTATTTCTCTTAATGCATATTGGGGCTATGTGTTTTATTCACCAGACTGCTTGGGGTGCGTAGGAAAATACAGCAGTTCTTTAAATATTTTCAGTTAGAGCAGATTTAAGGATAGTGGCAATATTCATACTAAATAAATGTATTCAGCAAGAATTTGTTAATTACAGATGTGATAAGAACTTACCTTCCCTCTGTTGATAAAATCCAGAAGACGACCAGGTGTTCCAATGACAAAGTGTGCTCCTTTTTCAACCTGTCTTAGCTGGTGCCCTGTAGACGTTCCTCCATACACTACAACAGGGCGAATATCAGTCCCGTATGAAAATTTCAAACAATCTTTGTAGATCTGGCATGCCAATTCACGAGTTGGAGCAACGCAAATAGCTTGAGGAGCTTGCACATCTTGATACTCATCTGTAGTAAGACCTCTTGAAATCATGGTTGTCAAAACAGGCAATAGAAAAGCAGCCTGCAAAACAAAATAATTGTCATGAACAAAAACGACTGTTGTATTAGTATTGGTATGTCTGCTAAATACTTGACTGTGGCGGGAGAAAAAAATAAACCCAATCATTTAAGAACAATTAGACATGTAGCATGATCTGCTTGGTTACACGCATGGGTCAAAGTAGTAGATGGCCGGTTCACCTGCAAATTTCTGAGCCCAAAACTGATCCACCTGCAAGGTGGTACAAACTGCCCCCCCCCCCCCTCGCGCAAAACAAAAACCAACCAAGGAGCAAGTAAAAAGAATAAACACCTACCTTGATTTAGTCAGTTTTCACTGTCAGCAATATCCCCTATCATACTGAAAAGGACAGCAACGCCATCAATCACCAACTCAAAAGTCACATTATTATTGTCAGCAATGATAACAGGCCCCACAAATGGGTCCATTCTCCAAGCCCAACTATCAAATTTGCAAAAAAAACAAAACCCAACCCCCCCCCCCCCCCGACCCATCTCACACCCCTTTCCTTTAGTATGATGCCCTGCTTAGTTTCTAGGCTTTTGGTTGAAAAAGCCCATCAATGAACATTGTTTTCTTTTCACACCCACATGATGATCGGTTATTACTGTTCTGGGCATGGAGACAGGGGCAGAGGATGCTGATGTGGGAATATCATCATCAGCAGATGATGGGGATTTTGTAGTAGGGACTGTTTTCAATATCCTCATATATTTTGCTTGCCAAGCCCTCAACTCAATGGAATTCTTCCATTGGTTGGAAAATTTATTGGCAGCATTGTTCAGTTTATGAACTGAGTCACCAGCTATATCAAGCAAATGTTCATTTCTACCTTTCACCCACTTTTCCACGCATCACGCTACAATTGTCCATCAAGATGCTGACGATCTGATTCCACCTCACACCCCTCTCAGCCAAAACATCCTCTAAAACCTTCAGCACCCTTTCAGCAAGAGCCTCGATATCTTTGCATCCAACCAAGTCTACTACACATCTGTCCCGCTTATCATAGTATTGAGCAAGAACATTTAAAACAAACTTTGTTGCCAGAGTTCATGGTGGCTTCATCAATGTTCAACGATATGAACTTACCCTCAAGACAACTGTTCAAGGAGTTTTTTACATCCTGAGCAACACCATATGTTGTGACATAGGTTGCTGATGTTGCAGACAGGGTTGATAACTCAAACCCAAGTTTTTCTTTCCCCAAACGCTTACTCAACTCAAGCAGTTCTGGCCCCATCGGGAAGGGAAGGCAATGCTGACTAATAAAGAGACCAATAACAGATTTCACCTCGGTTGCATCTTGCAGGCACTTGAAATCTAAGTCTAACTTAGAACTGCTGGCCACACAAATGCATCTTGATACATGGTCTGCCTGATTAGCATGAAATTTAAGGGCTTTTTTACTAGATGATCCATAGACAATGGTTTTTCCACACACAGTACAATGGCACTTTCAAGGTAAATCAATCTTTTTATACCAAAAGCAAAAACAAAGACAGAAAGAAGTTTTAGATGGGCGAGCGCCGGGAGTTCGTTGTAATTTTCTTTAAGTCTATATTCGTATGCGTTGCTGACCAGTAGGATGACGTAAACTAAGAGTGAAAAAGCGGGTATCGCTAGCCCTATTTGAATAACTCGCCCAGTGGTCAACTAAAGTAACAAAACATCAAAAACTACCTTGGCATTTAAGCAGCACGAAATATGTTTGTCGAAAAACTGGAATGGAAAACGACGAAACATCAGTACGCCTTAGACTTAAAATAGCAGCCGGCCGGCCACAGGCGAAAATGGCAGTTTACCGGTCATTTCACATATCCATCAGCGAGCAATTGAATGAAATTTCAATCGCCGGCATACTTTGACCCATCGTTGCAAGCAGACCTTGCAGTGAAAGGGTTAAACATATACAAGTAGGTAGGGGCATATGCAGCTTTTCAGATTATCTGTTGTGAAATGAACTATATATTTACCGTCTTTCCTGAGCCTGTTTGAGCACAAGCCATCAAATCCCTCCCATTTGTGATAATAGGTATGGAGTACTTTTGAATTGGAGTTGGCTTTTCAAATCTTGCACGTTTCACATTCTGTAAGAAGGTAGGAAACAGAGAAGCCTCCTCAAAGGTGCTGATCAAGCCACACTGATCTCTACCACTGACTTCCACAGGAATATCATCATATTTGTCAAAATTGATTCCTTTTTGAACAGATACTCCAAAAATATCCTCTTCCTTATCTGAAATTTCAGGAGGAATGTAGGGTGCTTCTCGAGGTTTGTCTGGCAAAGGAAGTGAACAAAAACAAGTTATTTAAACATAGCAAAATTTATTTCGAACACATGTTTAAACATTTTATTAAAGCTTGAAAAAATATTAGAACAGCAATAGCCTCTTAATAAAATAAAATATCAAATCACTTCAAGTTGACCAACAGCTTTAAGGGACAACAGAAAAAGGGGACCAACCAGTTTTGTGATTATCAAAAAATAGCCCAAAATTTTGTACTGTGATTCTCTTTAGAAAATGTTAAGTTACCTTTAACACTAGTCAGAGATGTGTTCATGGTAAATTCCGGTTTGACAACTTTGTTTAGCGTATAAAGACGGTCTAACTCCACCTTTGACAACTGAGGTGGCTGCCATCATACTTCCACCCTTCATTTAAGTTTTCCACAGTGCTGGTGCCATTGGCTTAGCAACTTGTTTAAAAATTGATCAATGTTTTAACTTATGGCCAAATACATTTTAAATTTGGGACAGCCTTAGTATAGAGCTGCAGTTATTTGAGTGAAAAGTATGCCTTTTTCAGAAAGATAAATTATCATTCTTTACAACAAAAAAGCATGAGCATTACCTCCATCTCCTCCCCTGTCACCACTGGAAAGAGAAAGAAACAAATGCAAAATAAAAATACAAGAAAAGATTATGATTTGAATTAAGTGCGTATTATATTTCAGCTACTCTCTACATGACCACTTTCCGGAACAATTGGTCCTTGGTTCCCAGTATAACTAAGCTTAGCGTATCCTACTTTATCAAATAAACTGAGTTCAACATTTTTCTACAATGCAGGACATGACTTTATTCGAAATAAATGACTGAACTTGCAAATTTTACCTTGAATATAATAGCAAGAAAACTTCAGACTTCTAAATTGTAAAATTATTGGAATCTGCCTTTTCACCAGTAATGGTTTGCCGGAAATGAAAGTACCATTGCACTATAGAAATTTGCATGTGACACTTCTAAAATTATATCAGTAAAAAGGAATGAATAGTCAAGATAGGCAAGCTACACAAAACTAAGTGGTTCTTACACCAGGGAAGAAAATATACTTACCCATCACCTGGTTTTGCGGTGTCACACTTTTGACAGTTTCTCCGGAATGCAAAATTGCTGTTTCCACAAGACCTTTATCCAGTTTGGGGAAAAAAATAGATGTACAATGGTATAATCATACTGGAGTTGCCTTGGTACTTTTTTTTTATCATATCAAGAGTCTCTTAGTTGATCATCCTAAGTGCAACTGACATACAGCACACTGAAGTACTAAAGTCTTTGCAATACAATAAACAGAAAAATTGGAATTTACAATTCTTCAATTAAAAAAAGAAAAAAGTCATAAGTATAAACTTCATTTCCTTCCTGTACAAAATGAAATTCCTTTAAGATCATATGAAATGCTTTAGGGCCAGCCTAGTACGATTTATGATACATACTCATCTGGACAAGTCCAATCCCCTTCTCTGCCACCTCTTCCACCACCACCACCACCTGATGAAAACATATCAATGTCATACAATTATTTTATTTAAAAAAAAAAAGGGGGAATCAAGAAAACAATACTATTTAGACCAAAATTTTGTCAATTATGTAGAGATCTTATAAAGGAAATCAACGTTATAAAAGTAACAAAATAATCTATGAAATATGATGCTTTTGATTAAAGGACAGACACCATCAATACAAACCTGATCCAAAGCCTCCACTGCTTGATCCAAAGCCTCCATTGCTTCTACCACCACCACCATCAGAGCTGAAATGGAAAATTGAAAATCTGTTACTACAACACACTGATATCTAAGATCTCAAAACTCTTTAAGGCCTGGAGCCAAAATCAATGTTTTAACAGTCCTAAAACAAAGAAACAAAGGTTACGACAGGAAATTAATCGTAAAATATCATGCTTTTCTTTCAGTAGTAGCTTTCTTCGCATTAACCCTGTAAGCAGACAGTCGAACCTGTGGCCGCTCATCCATGAATGAACTTATTGCAGCACAGCCGCTCGTGCTGAAAGAAAAGGAGAAATTTAGACCTGCATGTGAGCTCCAACAAAATTGTCTGAACTTTTGCCGCCCCCCGTGCACAACTTCCAATCTTCAATTTT
>JAUEKZ010193782.1:0-24993 GCA_031471865.1 Melibe leonina | reverse complement strand
TGTCTTGTCAAGGGAAGTTACTCGCGAAATTCTAATAGTTTAGAATCATCATAGAATGGCAATAGAGAGTAATTTCCAATGCTTATCATATTGTATCATAATCTTTAGGTCTAGAAAGTCGGGAAAATTGCAAAAAATCTGGAAAACTGCAAAAAACCGGGAAAATTGCAAAAAAACGCGGTAATTGTCAAAAATTGCAAAAAATCGCGGCCGCAACGCGATGTTGCGGCCGCGATTTTCCGCGGGGACAGCTAAACTGGCCAAAAATAGCTGATGCTAACATACGAGCAAACGTTTGAAATTGAAATCACCTGATAACCAACCTTGACTTGGGCCGTTACCGATGGTACCAGAAGAATCAGCATAAATATTATTCCCCCCACCCCCCTCAAGTTGCTTATTTGTTGATCACAGATGGATTGTGTATATAATACACAATGTTTGCTTGTGACTTAATCAAATCAGGTAAAACACACCTCTAACTCTAACACTTCTTTCCATTTGCTGATGGGTCTACAGCTATGAGTTGAATACACTTCCTATTTGGACCTGCAAAGTGTAAGTTCTTTCACCTCTCTCACTCACTGTATCACCCTACCCCACCATGCATAGTATCATCATTTTTTGTTTTATCACTTGCTTAGCTTTCTCCATACTTCGCAGTATAACTAAGTTTGAGTGTATATCAAAGGACTATTGACATGCTAGTATTGCCAGCCATCTGCAGACGAGGGATGGTTGGGGTTTGGGGGTGAAGGATGTGTAGGTAACAATGCTGTCCTATTTTTTCATGTGTGTGGATATGTGCTCATCAGGCACTGTTGCAGGTCAGCACGGTTGGCTCAGTGATAGAGCATTATTGTCTCACAGCCGTTGGAGTCTGGATTGTTTGTTTATTTAGTTTTTTTAGGGCACTTGCAACTGCTATGAATATGATCAAATAAGTGCACTGAGGTAAGTAAGATGATAGGCTAGTTAAAAGAATAGCCAGACTTTGACCCTGCTAGGGACGTTTCACAGAGAGATGATTTATAATTTTTTGTAAAATATTGATCTCTGAAAATAAGGTGACAAAGAGGTGATTTACAGGAAAAACAATATCACCTCTCACAACCACAAAGCAAGACGCACAAACAGATGATGGCTACCACCCGACCCACATCATGCACTATTATGGTCCTGGGAGACCCAGGACATTCTACTGCCCTGTACGATAGTACTCATTCCTTCTAGATAGCAAGTGACCCTGTAGTTAGGTACCATGACAAGCAGGACTCAGGACCAAGACTGAGCTTACAGATACAAAGCTGTGTGTGTGTATGCTTGTTAAGGGAGTGTTGGAAAAAGTAAGATGATAGAGACAAAAGATAAGAAACAGGAGGCATGGGTGGGGGCAAATCCTTGTTAATTCATATGTACATACATATGACGTTAGAATAAGCATTTTAACAGGTATGCATACTCCCACACTCATACTGTTTTACTATTTTAAATCATTTTAAAAAAAGGGGCAAAACCATATTTCATTTTTAAGCCAATATTTTATTCCAAGTTCAAAATTGACAACACTGCAATTTGTTGCTTTGCAATATATTGGACAGCACAAAACAGATCATTTCGACACACAGTTACTTTTAAAAAAAAGCTCAGTCAATCATTGCTGAGAAATATGTAGACTAAAGATAACCCAGCAATTTGCAAACAAAACATTCCCCAAAACCCCTTTCAAAAATCAGTTATGCTGCACTGATTGGATCTGGTTTCATAATTCCCTCATCTTGTACGCCATCTTTATTGACAATTCTTACACGAAAACTTCCCAGGTTCACAATAAATCGTCTCTGAATCTGAAATTAAAAATAAAATTGGAACACAATTTTATGTATATTTAATCTAAGTTTTAAATAGAATTAGAACGACTCAATAAAAATATCTCATCTTTTTTGCTTTATTCCTCTTCTTTGAAGAGAAAGACATATGATTTTTGTTCTTTTTAGTCATTTAGAATTTTAATCTTATTGAGCATAACAGAAACTTCTCCCATAATTGAAAAAGATGCCTCTGTGCCCTTTCTTTGAACAATATTTGTGATATCAATGTCCAAATAAGATAATAGAATTTGTTAAAATAGCAGTCAGACAGTTGCAGAACCCCAATTTGGAGTGACCATTTACACAAAGAAAAATTTTCTCCCAAAATTAACTTTCACACAGAAGAAGAGAGATGATCTTATAAGTTTTCAGCAGGATTTCCTGTAAACAGAAACCCATTTCTTGTGGAAGAACAAAGTATGAACTCAGGTTGGTGCTCTGTTGGTTTTCAATGCAGAAAATGGTAAAACAGAGCTGCATCAGTGTCCATTACTACTTTAACCACCCATGATTCTAAGCTGTCAAACAATTCTTGATTGGTAAAAAGAAAAACAAGCTTAATTTATGGATTCAGAATAGGATTAATTAGCTTACCTCATTGATGCACTTCAGAAGTAAGTCTTTTGCCCCTGCAGCATCAAGATCTAGAGAAAGAAATATCGACAAAGAAATTATTTTCAATGATTTGATGCGAGTGTCACCATGTCCCCTTTTCCGTCTTCTTAAAAACCCAGCAAAAATTAGTGCCATGTCGATATAAGCGTTGTCTATATATTGGCTCTGCACTGCAAAGCCTTGTGGATGGCTGTGCTTGTCATTTGTAGTATGCAGGTTCAAGTTTAAGGCCTGTCAACATAAACCTATCAGAGAGCGACATCAAATTCAGAAGTTCCCTTGGTTTTGACCTAATACCTATTCCAAAATGTATAGTAACCTTATATAAGACAGTTTGTTGTCATCATCTATGTGTCCTTTGTGTGCCAGGAATAAATATGAACTGCAGGAGTCTGGGAATACTTATACGCTATATTTAATTTATGTGTTCATATTAATGTATTTACCAAACATAAAATTAAGACTTTCAACATGAGGATCTGGTCTCAAACATATGCACCATATATAAGATGCACATATAAGTTTGAGACTCATTCATTAAGTACAAAATGATCGTATTCACATATCATCTTCAAAAAATTTAGAGGATTGGTCTGAATCACTTATAATGAGGCGTGAAGTTGAAAAAACCCCACATACTTAATCTGGTCTTACAGTCAAATCTAAAACATTGCGGTAGCCTTTTTTTTTTAAATAAGAAATATTCACAAATTAAAGGGTAAAATCACTAAAAGTAAAAGATGATAAAGAACATTCAACTGTAACATAAGGAATTTGAATCGCGATGCTTCTTCAGTTTGCAGGTAAATATTGCAAGTGTGCATGTCTGTGTACATAAATGTCACTGAGTAAAAGCAATGGTCTCTGATACTGTCTAGATACAAAAAATTAAGTAGCCCTTCAGCATCAGAGAATACAAATCTCATTCATTTCAATAATCTACAACTAAGATGCAGGGTGTGCTTCATGACAGTATTTTTCAGTAAAAAATATCTTATATGCACTGATAGTCATATATGTACAGTAGTTAACCAGCTAGCTTCAACTTTAGTCAACACTTCCACTATGCTTTCCAACAGCTAACTTTGACATCAAAATCATAGTAAGTACTCTATATTACTAAACAGCCAAACGGGAAAAAGCATGATATTAATCATTTCCTTGCTTTCAGGTCTTTTGATCTACCTTCTTAGCTTCGATTAGTTAAATTTTGTATTATTTACCGTTTTAATGGTCATAACAATAATATTCACTGTTGAAAATGGTGTGCTGTTTATCCCAGTTTTCATAGCATGAAAAAGATACTACAGTGGAAGCAACCTTTGACACTGGTCTATGGTGAATTCCCCACCCTGATCAGGCCCGTGTGGGTCTATACCAACTGTCACTTATATGCCTGAAAAAAACCCACTAAAATCAAAAGATAAAATTTGGATAAAATTAATTAAAGGGCTTAAAAAAGTATGATAAAAAACAAAATATACAAATAAAAATCAGGTTAGATAAATTATCTTTAATCATTTAAACAGTCCTTTATAGTTTACTTCAGATGATGAAAATAAAATGAAGTGTAAAAAGTCTCTTAATTTTAATTTTAATTTCAGATTACCTTTCTGGTAATATTTGTCCATGATACTCAAGCCAAACAAGCTGCCATAACCATGTATAGCAAAAGGCAATTTGTTGAGAGATGCCAAGTGATCCAAGAAGTATAAGCAAGGTCCTGTTTCCTTATCATGCCCAGCAATGAGTAAATTTACAGGGTGACTTTTCTACAAGAAATGAAAACAAGTTTACATATCATTAATTAGAAAAATTAAAAAAATAAAAATAACATAATAACGGACATATATTTTTCAATACATTTGGCATGAAAATATGATTTATCAAGCATTTGAAACAAAATAATGGGAAGAAAATATTAATACCTAAACACAATGTTTACTGAATCAGTGTTTTTTGTTACTCTTTTGCTAGGTCGAGTATAAGTTCCCATAGTTTCATAGGCGAGAAAGCATCTCTTGCAAATGCATCATTGTCCACTAATCTGAGCTTGGTAGATAAATTCATTTTGTACAGCACTAAATGTAGCAATAAAATAGATTTGTGCAGTCTAAGGATATATCAGTATTTTTATTCAATTACTGTTGAACACTGATTAATGAACTGCTCCAGATACAAAAAAAAGTTTGTTATATCAGTTTAATGGAGGCCAAAAAGAAATGGGGCAAATAACATGCTCATAATATCAGTATTAGAAAGTTCATAGCAAGAATGCTTTTAATATTTTATGAGTGCAAATGACATGTTTTTATGGCAAAGACAGCAATTTTGCACTATTCTTGCACTATCGAGCATTGCTAAAGGAAGTATGTAAGTGTCGCTAAATTTTGTCTGCGAAGAAAATAAAAGAAACTGAAAATTTCAACAGGTGAAATATCATAAGAGGCATGTTAAAATCTGACTCAATTATTGACACAAAAATGCTATGAACAAAAACACTATCTTCATGCAGAAGTTGGAAATCAATTGATTTGTAATAGCGGAGAACATTCAGTCACAAAATCCGCTCGTTAATATATTTTGGTTTTTTTATATATAGATAAGATAGAATGCTCTATACTCTGCTGTATTCTAACTGATGCTTTCAGTTCACATCACTGACAGAAGTATAACTTAACACAATGCGGAATATAACTGAAATATCATCGCCCATTCTTTTTTTTTAAATCCATCAGGTAACTGTGAAACAAACACCATGACTTAAAAACATAATGTGCTTTTGGGTGCTGATAAAATGTTATACAAATTTAAAAGGCTTACTTTGAAAGCAGTGCTTATTGATAATACTAATGTTGAAACTATGCTTGACCAAGATTAATTTTTTTCCAGCCATTAGCAATCAAAATAGGCCAAATAACACGTCTGTAGGTATGTACACAAAAAAACCTAATATGATACCAAGTGATACAACCATGCTTAGTCTTGTATTGCCACTATTGTGGGTACGGTAACTTTTCAAATGTACCCCATAAATGCCTAACAAAGACAAGTAATTCTGTATTTTTTATTTTTCATTATTTTATTAAATTCAAACTAAGAATTAAAATGACACTATAACTGTCTAATCTCATCTAAATAAGTCTTCTGTAGTGCCACAGGTAGGAACCCACTCATCACACACACATCTTCTAACTTCATTTTATTGTTTCCTGTCTTATGGCGCATCCCTATGTCTGTATGTAACATTGTAAAATAATTTCCCCGTTGAGGGATCAATAAAGTTATCTTATCTTATCTTAACCTTACAATATGTTGAGAATACTAAAGCTTACTTGAGAACGAAGACTTTCAGCCATATTTCTTCTGGTAAAATTAGCAGCAGCATGTGGTGACAACTCATAACCTATAAAACGATGAAGAATAAAAAAACACTGCATGAGGAAAATATTTGACGCACATATACACATAAATGCCACTATTCCTGTAAATACTGAATATCAGCTATTCCGCTGTCCGATCTTAACTAAATATGTACACCTAGTCTGGCACATCTTTATAACTGGTCTTCCCAGCTATACTTACGCAATAAAGGTTGTCCTTGAAGTTTTTCAGGCTGCATGTTTTGTAAATTTCACAAGTGTTAAGTAACAAGTTCAAATCTTTCTTATATGCCAGAACAATCAATTAAAATAAGAATGAGTTCTAAAAATTAATGTTAACCTTTTCAAAGAGGGTCCTGATTCTAACTGAAGTGAAATATGCAAAATCAGACATACATAAGCCAATAAGAAAAAGGCAAATATTTAAAATATCGATATATCAAGTTAGTTCGATTAAAAATAACTTTAGCATTGAAAGGGTTTTTTAAATCTTCTTACCATTTCTCATTTTGTACAACTGAACGTTTTTGGCAATATACTCTGAAAACTGAATGTTGTCACCAGATTCTCCACACACTGACATCAAAAGGTTGTTACTCAATTTGTACATTTTGTCTTGATCTGAAATAGAAGATATCATCAAGAACAAAACTTATATAAACAAGATCCAAAAGTTTTGACATGGCTTGATAGAGAGGCTTGACATTAATAATATATGTGATAAAGTGTACTGTACTGAAGGAATACTGGTTATTGGAGACAAGAGGGGTACATAAATTAACTTAAGAATGATTTTCCATTATATAGGCCTATATCAACAAATTTGCTGAATATTTTAAGTTGTTTCCCCTGCTTGGATGTTGCAAACAAAGTCATTGATTCGTTGTAAGCAGATGGTTTTTATAGACAAATTTGCCCAATTTAGGGAGTGGCAAACTGATTTTTCCACTAATTTCTTAATCTTCATTCCACAACAAAAATAAAAGGCTGCAATTATTCGGTCAATGGGCAAAAAAACTACTCTAGACCAAAAACCCAGTTATTGAGCCAATGTGCAATTGTGATACAACAGCGGATTGCCGAATTGTCTCAGTAAAAGAAATCTGATTCGAAATTAGATAATGTTGATATCCCAGTATCTATACACCACGACAAATTGACCATATAGAAAAAATGAAGTTACTGTGTGTGTGTTTCTTTTTTCAGAGGATGGCAAAAACCCTGAGTTCTAAAAAGAACCAGAGGGGGTAGGCAAGGTTTTGCAAATATGATCCCGGAGGGAGGTGGGAACATAACTTTCTATTTAGATAGATAGATCTAAGAGGGTTCTTTAGCTATCATTTACTTCCTTGGGAGAACATTGGATTATATTTGGATCCTTTGCTACGGGGATTTATTTTATTTGTAGACTTCATTTTCATTCTTATTAGACCTAAGCTGGTATAGATAGTCTAATCTTCACTGTAAATGTAGGGCTCTCACTCTCCACTTACCATTTTTCATCGCTACAACACTCCTGGCCGAAGTCATATCTGACGCCATGAGAATAAAATCTTTTCCTTGTATCCCAATAAGACACTCCATATTTAAAATCCTTAATCACAGTTATAGATGAAAAAGAACTCTGAGATCGGTGTGTTAGTGATTGTATATCAACTCGGCTCTCTTACTGTGTAACTTCAGACTTCAACTTTTGCACTATCATGTATGTGCAAGTAAAAACTTGGAGTCTCTTTCTTCGTTTTCCATTTTTTTTTTTTAATGATTGCTGTCACTGATCTTCCATAGACACAAAGCAAAACAATTATCAGTAAATTTTGTATAAGACTCAAAAATGTTTCTTCAGATACAAAGTCCATCTACAGTTTGTGACTTTACATTTACCTCCATATATTCAACTTTTTTTTGTTTCTTCTCTCAATAATGAATCTTTGTTTTTGTATAATACATAAGACAAACTGGATAAAACTAGCCAAATTGATTATTTTTGCCAGATGTTTAGTCTAATTAGCTCCTTTCTGGAGTATCAGAATGGAAGCGACCCAAGCAAAATCGGACAACTTACTCTATATATATCTACAGATAGCATCGAACTTGCATGTCATGAATCTTTCATTGTGCCAGAAAATTGAACAATATTTTGTTTAGGTACCCCTAACACACAATTATGTCTCCATTCGCTTTAATTGCAAAACGTTCCTCTTTTGAGAGTAAATCATATAATCAATTACGTAGTCTACTTTGTGTAACTTGAATTGTCTTATGTTTCCAGCAACTCGATTTTAGTTTTCGCTATGTTTTCACACTGCATTTGCTTATTGCGTTATATGAAACTAGCTTGTGTGTAAATTGTCATAATCTGTCAGAAAATATCACGTTCCGAGTAGCTAAGGCTCTTTACAGAATGTGATGACACAATGGCTTACCTACCCTGCTATTATATCGCAAGCAGAGGCCAGATTTCACCACAACTCTCCTCAAATACACGATTTTACCCTCATCATCAGGCACCCCCACCCTGCAATTTGAATCACATGATGATTTAAAAAGTGATCCAAGTCTGGAGTATGTATGACAGAGCCTTCAGAGAGTAGCAGACATTATCAGTCCAGTGCAGATGCAGAGATGCAGAGTTATTTGTCAACAGAACTTTCTGAGTAAGGTGCTATACATGAATGTGAATTTTACCATTATTAGGAGCCGCTATCAACCATAAGAACCATATGAGCTTATAAGCTTAAACACGAATTATAAGAGTTATCAAATCACATACAGTATGTCAACAACATTATTATAACCATAAAACTGTAATCCAAAAAGAAAAGGTGAAAGCTGGATAGGTGAGAGAGAGATTACCCGGTATCTTCATAACATAATATTTCTACACAGGGATTGGTTTTCATACGACTCAATGTATGTCTATCAATGGAGAAATGATAGTACGATGAAGTTCCCTTTCATTGAATCGTCATTATGTAACACTTAAATTTGTTAAAATTCATGCCCTAAGTGACCCGTCACTAAGTTCATGCCCCATTCGTCGGCCAAACTTTGTAAGTGTATTTAGGTCATCTATGAGTTATTGTTCTTGGTTGTCCTTTTTTCTTTAAAAAAAAAATGATATTGATTCATATATTATGCAGTCTCTCACCAACAAACAGTCGCTTTGTGGCGTGACACAATTTGGCGGATAATAATTTGTATAGACAGAGCTTACTCCAGAGTCATTTTGCATGTGAGTGGAGCTTCTCCAATTACCATTTGCTCTCTTTCGGAGCATCAGAAAAATACTGAATAGATAAGATGACATGAAATTGTCAACTTTCAAAACCCACCAAACATAAGTCAAAGGGTGTCTAGGATCATGTTAAATATTTTAACGAGTCACATGAACTGTCATTTATTTTTTTCTTCAATTGGATTGTTGTTTTTTTTAAAAGTTTTTTTGTGTTTTTAAAAAAAAATCCAATTAGCAACAAAAGTTTTGAGGCAAGAGAATTCAGAGAACATGCAGAGACCTTTTTTGGGGGGGGGAACATCCGCCCTATATACAATTTTCATGCAGTTTTTCGTAGGCCAAAGTTTAACAAGTTCTTAAAAAAAAAACATCAGTCACCCGACTTCCTAATCCTCAATCTTTGAAAAACTTGATGGTCCTTTAAAGATAGATACAGCAATATTACCTTTTATCATAGAATGAAATTTTGTCAAAATAAAGATAATTTCAGACTTTAAGTTCGAAAAAAGTTTGTTGTGGAATAAATTGCTCTTGATTGTTTATTTCTTTCATAGGCACTGTCAAAGTAAATAAATGAAGCGAATTTCATTAGAAATACAATGGACACCTACTATAGAAATTCATTCTTGTTTGAACGTGGCGGATATATAACTGGGCTGGGGGTTGGGAGGTGATACCCCAAAATCTCTGCGACTTATTCGAACACTCTTCTCTGCTCTTAAAAAATACAAGCTGTGTTAGTCTTGATATCATCATTTCATCATATTCGTAATCTCCCATGTTGAAAACTTCTTATAGGCTTTGTTTGAAAATTGACTAGTTTTATCCAATGTAATAATGTATGAATTTTATCATCCCTCTCAAGTGTAACCTCCAATGTTCAATGTTATTTGCCTGGAAATTGTACATCTGCGCTTTGAGCCTGTTGTAAACGGGGTAAAGCGCAGTATAAAAACTTTGTATCATTAGTATTATTTAGACTATCTGCTGTGTAGTGTTCTGACAAGTACACATAGGTATCAGCTAAAAGTCTTGCGGGGATCATGGGTAAGGCTCTGTCCCTGATCAGAATTGGTTCCTTTTCAGGAATATCTGCTTTATATCTGGTAATGAAAAAGTCGGCGATCAGTTGTATCGGAAACGCAATGTACTTTCATGTCTGACAAGGTTCTAACTTAATTTTCCCTTGACGTGTTGCGTTGTTAAATAGGATTTTTGTGTCTCTTCTAAGGTATGGGCTGAAACGATGTCAATAACCTGATAAATTTGATTTTCGTATGTAGGTCTAGCATGAGATCGTTAAATTTTATTTGTTGCCTCCGTCCAGGTGCCGTGTATCACGAATGAGTTATCTTTTCCGGTACCGATTTCCATTCATGAGCTATCATGTGGAATGTAGACTCTAGATAGAATGTCTCCTATTAAATGTTTTACTTTTCGGACATCGCCTTAAGATTTTTGATCTTAGACGGGAAAAAACGGTCTGAATGGTCTCGTTACTGTGTTTTATTACAAGCCAATATTCCCTTGACTTTCTCATCACTTCCTAAAATCCACCTCAAATTCTTAGATATTTAGATTGGTCAAGGTGTGTCATGGAAAAAAAATGTGATGGAGTAACCTTAGAGATCATGTATGGAAATTAGATAGCTAGCCAAATGAACCCAAAATCAAATCAGTTGATTGGATTGGAGTGAATGACAGATTTATTTTGATTGTTATCTTAATTAATGATTTTTGTCCATAAAAGTAAAGAGATTACCAAAGTGAGTCATTCACAGATCAAGTTATTGGACAAAATATGTAATTTTATTCCAGTTAATCATTAATTATCATCTGTTCCTGCTGACTGGCTGTATTAGAAAGTTGAGATTCATTTCACAGCTTTTCTTCTCATTCCTATGTATTGATTGATTACCTCTAGACTTCTAGACTCTATGTACATTTGATTTTTATTTTCTATTATTTTTGTTCCACGGGAGAGACTGATTTGTAACCTGAAACTTTTGAGAAATTAAAGTACCTAGTAAATGTGTCACTTCTAAGAAATGCGCAAAAATGATCCATACAATCTCATTTTTTAGAGAGGTAGTGACAGTGCAACACTGAATGATAAAGATGATGATTTCTTCTTTTTTCAATCCTCAGTAATAACAAATATGGCTGTAAATGTGCATAGTACAAATGCAAATGACAATAATCTCAGTCGTCACGACATCATCCAATGGGTGAATGAGACATTACAAACAAATTATGGAAAAATCGAAGAATTGTGTTCAGGTATGTATCAGATTTTTTTCTAGTTCTTTTTTTGGTACAGCTTTTAATTGATGTAAGTTGGGAATCAGCGAATTTCACAACTGATTTTAAATTGATTCTTAAGAAGAGTCTAGACTAGTCTTGATTTTTCAATGTCTTTGGATTATTATTTATGGATCTTTTATCAAAGAAACCTTATAATGAATAAAATTCACTTCAGTTCAAATTTTTATCCGAATATATTGGGCGTGTTATTGTAGAGTAAAAAGTTCATTTATTAAAGAATATTTCCTGTTTTGGATCAAAATAAAAATTTAGGCTACTAATACTTACTGTAGTTTTGAGCGCTCTATAAATGAATTATTATTATTGTTATATACTGCTAAAAATCCTGACATATCCATGGAGCACCAAAATGAATCGGTTTTGCCTTCTGTGGACAGCTACGCTAAAAGCTTCTCATTAAAGAAATTATCAGAGACCAATGCCTTAGCCCTGACCTTGAGATGCTAAAACTAGTTCCTATCAGCATGAACCATTACTGAGCAGAAGCACAGCAAGGTGAAAAAACACTGCGATAATATGTTTTGATGCACTTAAAGTTCAAAGTAACCCATGCCGATTGCAAAATGATTTATTATTGCCAGTTAAGTGTTCCTGCCAATCAAAATAAAGGAAAAAAGACAGGTAAAACCCTCTTATATCATGGGGTGTATCATGTTACAGATGTAGTCAAATTATGGACTGACTGTAATCAGGTTTTTTAAACCTTTAAACACCCCTTTTGGATAATAGATTTTTCTCTACTTAGATGATTTTCTAGGTTTGCATGGGGGAATGAAGGGTTAATTTCTCTCCTCCGAAAGGGGGTATATCACTTGGAATAAGGAAAGATACGGAAAGGGAAGAGAAAAGCACAGGAAGTGATATTCAACAGAGACTCATGCGCACTAGTAAAGCTTATAACCAGTAAAAGCTTTTGTGACAGTTATTGTTTTCATCAAACTAGAATGCCTGTTCTTTGTCAACTTTTGTTGACCTTGTCTTCATAGAGCAGGGATTACTTTTAGTATTCCATCATCATGTACAGTAGTTTTATTCTTTATACCTTAAATCATTAGAAAGATTGAATGCTCTTTTTTTTCTTTTTGGTTCAATCTGTGTTCTAGTGATTGAAAGCATCAACTCAATTCCCTTTGAGATATCTGTAGATATAGATGTGATATTTTACTACAAATTCATGAGTCTCAAAATTATCAGTACATTTTAAACGACATGCATTTTATGTTTCAGAACAGATTCTATTGTCAAGTCTGTATTTAAGCCTGAGGGCTAGATTATCTTAATTAACCCTTTCACAGCATTGTCTGATTCTAACTGAACTGAAACTTACAAAATCTTTAAGATTTATCTGTTTTACCAGGTTTATCAGAGTTACGAAAGAAAAATGACTGACATAATATGCCAAAAACCTGAATTTCAGCATTTTGGCGTACTGTATCTGGTAAAGAACAGGCAATTCTTGAATTATTTGCTCCCAAAAATAAACCACCATTAAATTTATCTGAAGTCTTTCATAATACATTGTATTTTGTTGTCTTTGGTTGCCAAAGCAGGAAATTTCTGTTTCAGTTTGTTTAATTTTTTTTCATATATCTTCTTTTTTTCACAACAGGGGCTGCATACTGTCAATTTATGGATATTTTATTTCCAGGTGAGGAAAAGTTAAATTGCTGTTAACTTTAAAATATAAGATTTTTTCAACAAAGCAAAATCGGGCCAAATGTTTGAAATGATACAATAATGCTGCTTCAAATCTTTCAAAAAGAGTGAACTTATGATTTAAATTTCTTAGGCTGTTAAATTTGTCTTCATCAAATTAATTTGAAAGATTCTTTATATGAGATTTAGAATATGATTTAAGATTCACAATGTAATTGTTTTCAATCCATTAAATAGTTTCTAGGTATTATTAGAATATGAAGTCTTTTCTTATCACTCAATATCCAATTACCAAATGCACTCTTATTTGATTACAAATGAGTGATATAGATTGTATCCTCTTATGATTCGGTTGTGATCATTTTCATTTATAATTAAATATAATAAAAATAATGATAATAGAACAGTGCAGTGTATTATTATGTACTTTTTCCATTGAAAACAGCTCAAGGAATTTACTGCGTTACCCCTTATAGTCCACCAACCCTAAAAAAAAGGTGTCATTCTCTATACATATATAGAAAAAATTCTTATGCAGATATTGTTCATGTGTGGCACATTCTTAGACGCGCTTTTATTAGACATGTTGTTGAGATTGCCTACCAGTATATAAAGTAGTTGAAAGCACACTCAGCCCTTGCCCCATGATAAGAATTTTTCAATACTTTCCATCACGATGTTCTCAGTCTCATTCGGTTTACTTTCCAACTTACACTTTCTAGAGATGCCAAATTTCCTCTCTGACCGGAAAAAATTCCTCTGATCGGAAAAATAAAAAAATTCCTCTTTGACTGGAAAAAATTCCTCTTTGGAGCAAAAAGTTGTTTTTTTCTTATGTTTTTGAGAAATTCTGACGAGAAGGTACGGTTATGTTTGAGTTTTTGCTGAATAAAAATCATTTGATGAGCCTAACCATCTACTCTTGCATATTATGTTTATTTCATTGCATTTTGTTTGAGATATTTCACGCTTCGTAAGTACGAAGATTGGTGTTTGGGCTCTGAAATCCCTGTAACTATCAGAAATTCCTTTTGGCAAATGTTGGTTTGGCATCTCTGCCCTTTCCCACTCTCTATTGAGTCTGTTGTCTTCTTCCGCCCAACTGTGGGCATAACCATTGTGTCTAGATATTTCCTTTTCTTTTAACCTCCATGCAGTTATTTTGTGAAGCATCATAGTAGAACATTTTTTTTTGTCAAGATTAACAAACTGCTTTAAAATTTCATATTTCTTTAGGTAATGGAGAACCTCTCTGTGAACATGAAGTAATTAAAAGCCTTAAATTAAAAGAAACCTGATTAAATGAATAATTGGCAACAGTAGAACTAACTCTTTAACAGGATCCTAATCAATTATTGAGCCACAAAAGTCTTGAACCAGTCTATGTTAGGATGGGAGGAGTAAGCGTTAGGCATTGCAAGTACTAATCTTGAATTGTTATCATTCTTTAATCTATCAAATTCTTAGGAAAGGAGAAAGAAATTGTTCAGTTAAGAACCAAGAAAAAAGCCATAGACACCGGAAAACCACAGGCCCTCACTATTGATAATGAAAGCTCCATGAGTTGTTCTGCTGGTTAAAATAGTCCTCCTTTTTCAGTGGCGGAGTAATTTTTATATTCTGCTTTTGAAGCACCAATTACTGGTTTATGCTACCCATAGTAAATTTTGTAACGCAAAATTGTGAATTTTGTAGTTTAAATTTCAGTTGGTTGAATTAACGGTTGAATTGGATAGATTTTGTCAGGTTCAATTTCTATATAATTGTTATTAAATTATTTGGTTTGTTTTTTATTTTATCGGTTTATGACAATATTCTTTAAAATTTGTTTTGTATAAAGTTGGCTAAAAATAAAAATCCTTTCAAATTTTGGTGCAAGACTATTTTTTGGCTCAGTATAAGATACACATTAAAAAGGTTCTGAACATGGTGACTGTAGAGTATTATACAAATTCCATCATCAATCACTTTCATGTCTTTCAGAATGGACGATGTGGTATTAAATTTTGTGTTTGATAATATAGATATTAATTAAATTTCTCTATGAATTCATGTTAACTTTGAAGTGAGAGAAAAATCTGATGCTGCTTGGTGTTTTTGACTTATCAGAGATTGGCAAAGAAGGACTTAAAATTTTGGCAGAGGCGCATATTATATTTATTTTCATTAAATTTATTGGTTCTTCACTTTTAATTTTTTGCTGGAAAAAAATTTGAACAGTGCACACTAAACAGTCTATGCTTGGTTACTTTTGCTTTATGCCACCTGAATATTTTGGTGGCACTTACGATTTTCTCTTTAATCGTCTCATTTTATCGCAGGTTATAGTTATGAATTATGTTGTCATTGATAAACTCGAAACTACTTTTCTGTTCTGAGAAGTTGACTTTTCCAAATTGTTCTGTATATTAATTGATTATCTTGCAACTGATCTTTTGACAGACTTTATAGGCCTCAAGCCCTCTGGGGAAAAAATTCACCAAAATTTTATACGAAACATATTTATCAAAATTTACCCTTGCTTCTCAGGTTCATTATTGATGAAAAAGGTGAAATTCAGCACCAAATTAGAACATGAATACATCCAGAATTTCAAGCTGCTTCAAGCGTGTTTCAAAAAGCTTGGGGTAGACAAGGTGATGTATAAACTGATATATGATGGATATCAGTACCCACATCCTCAATTGCATATGTGCCTTCAGTCTGTTTAGCATTAATAACAAAGAAAAATGGCTTTGCATTTTGCATGAACCACCCTGTCAAGTGGATTGATAAGGACTGACATAGCTTACCATTTGTGAGTAGTGGTAAGACATTATGAAGTTCGTTTCCTTGCTTTTGTTGTTGACTTTCTGTTGAGTCAGACAGCAGTCTCTGAATGAAACGACACACTCTATTACTCATTCCTCTATTTTTTCACTAACAGAGGTTTTTAAAAAGGAATACTCGTCCATTGGTACTGGTGGCCTCCTTTACATATTTCCTTTTCTTTTCATTTTTTTCATTTTGCTCAAAAGCAATTTGCACATGTTTTAACTTGTCCTGAAGTAATATATTTTGCATGTTAAAAATCAACCTGTACTAATCCACATTTCTCATTGATTTTTGTACACAATGGGACCAAAGGTTTTATTACTTGCACTCAAGAAGCAGAGTTGTTTTCCCCCATTCAAGTTGGTTTTAAGTATGATTACCTTAAAATTGTTTCCAGTCTGTTAACAAATTTTCAACTCAAAGACAACCCATATGTATGGTTTTGTTCTTGTGCTTTAGCTGATATGCTTGATAATTGTTCAATGAGCTTTCTTAACAGGAATCCACAAAGCTTCACTGTTGCATTGGAGTCAATGTCCTGCAATCACAGAGCTTTTTAATTTTTTACTTGTTTTCTTTATTTGATATATCCCCAACATATTGATGGTAAATATTACTTTTGGGCTTATGCTTCTCTTGAATGGCTCCAAACATTTGTAAACTAATAAGATTTTTTTCAGGAACCAAGACAAACTCATCTCAAGACTTGGAACTTCAAGTTGGAATTCTTTATTTGACTTTTACTATTTCCTTTCTCAATTGTTTTGATCAAGAAGCTTAGATTATTCAATTACTCACTTTGCAGGGTCTGTGATCATGAAAAAAGTAAAATTCAATACAAAATTAGAGCACGAATTCATACAAAATTTCAAGCTGCTTCAAGGGACTTTCCAAAAGTTGGGCGTAGACAAGGTGAGTGAGTGTTACCAGTCAAGTCATCACTGAGTGCCTCACTTTTTCCTTCTGTCTTCTTACAGTACTGTATTTCTGTTGGTTCTCAAATTTTTATTGTCAGAATATATGTCTCAAACTTTTTGTTTTGAAACTATTGGTGTATTTTGTTTGTCACTTTAGAATGTTATTGAACAATGATGGGGATACTTTTATTACTTATGTATAGTGTTATTTAGGTAATAAGATATAAACAAAATATGTGTATAAAACTAAAGTATATATATTATCATAGCTGACTTTTGAATTCTTTTGAATGGAATTGAATGGAATCAGAATCAGGGGAAAAAAACAAGTTCTTTAGAGTCTTGTAACCAAATTGAGCTGGAGCTTTTCTCTGTTTTTGTATTTAAGTTGACAAGTGACACACCTCCTCCTAGACAATAATGATAATAATGATCATTGTGTCATCTATATTGTGCTGACAGCCACCTATGGTGCAAGAATGGGCATTACATATTAAGACACAGGTTGAGCGCAAAAAAATTCCCCAACCCAACCGTATAAACAGGTTGCTACTGGTTTATCCACTTGGATGCAGTTAGGCAATTGAAGAAATTTTCTTACCAAAAGAAAGTGTCACTTGTAGGAGCTCCTAATTTAAATTTACGATGATTTTAGTGTCATAAAATAAGTTAAAGTGGAGGCTTATATAGCGCTGATATCCACGAGTGCTCATCGCGCTTTACACTTTTTAATGAAATACTTAAATGTTTTATACTAAAAACCTGATCAGTAACTTATTTAACTTTTTTTAACAGTGACAGTCTTGTTATCCTTTGACTTAAAAAACTATTTTTTATGTTAATTTGAATTGAATCATTTGTTGATTGTTTTTCTGTTGAGCTTTGTTGTGTCAGGGTTTTGGTTCGTTTAAATATTCATTTTTATAATTTATTTTATTTGGTTTTAGGTATTAATTTTATTTTAAATGGGATTGGGTTGCCTTGTTATTTTTTTTGAATATTTCTTGTATCATATTTAATTTCTTCATTTGAAAGTGTATCATAACATATCAATAAAAGTCCAGCATGTGTGCTTTTAAAAATGTGCATCTTTCTAATAAAATTACTCCACCACATGTCATATATTGCTATCTGCTTGCATCGTTTATCTTTTTTCACTTGTCAGGGTAAAAGTTTCTTATTTTGGCATATATATATATTTTTAAGGTCTTTGTAAAATCAATGTGGGTCCCTGATTACTTCTGTGTGGAGTTTACATCTGTCCTGAGATCCATGATCCAACAGCAAAAAGTCTGTCTTTCTTGGGAGAAATACTGTACTTAGTCTTAGCAAAGCCATTTCAGTACCCATTGAAACTGAAAAAGCTTTTTTTTAAATCAAAGGCATATGATATGTTTCTAAACATGTGAGGGTTTTTTGTTGTTGTTTTTGTTTTTGTTTTGTTGAGGTTTCACCATACCAATGTCGTGTATGTTTTTGGTGAGAGTGTTTGTAAATTTCCCATGATTCATTTAATTCGTTGATGATATTTAAGTTCCTTTTCTTTACAAATAATTCTAAAATATGGTAAGGCAAGTAATATATAAATTACATATTTTATTTCTTTGTCTAGAAAGACAATTCTTTATGAAGATTAATTTGTCTTGAAATTAAGAACATGAATAATGCGTAATTGATATGTTTATTTTGCAATGCTTGTTTTGCAAAAATAACTTTTATATTGCCCTCTATTAAAATACTCAAAATATCCTATCATCAAGTTGGATATTGATTATTCTTTATTCCAGGTTGTAATGGTAGAAAGGCTAGTGAAAGGAAGGTTTCAAGATAATTTTGAGTTCATCCAGTGGTTCAAGAGGTTCTTTGATGCCAACAATGGAGACCAGATGTTGGACTACGATGCAGCTGCAGCCAGAGGAGGGGTTGCCATGGGCTCTGCAAAGACAGGCGCCCTCAACCGTCCTCCTCCTACCAAGGCGTCTGCTGTAGCTGCTCCTGCAGCAAGACCAGCACGGGGTCTGCTTAATCTCCCGTCTCATTTTAAGATTTTTGAAAGATTAGATGAAGAAATAATATTCAAGTCAAGCCTATATTGATATATTTGCTTAAGCAAACACAACAGTGGTGGAAGATTCAAATAAAATTTTGTTTCTACAAGTTTAAGGTTGCTCCAGACCTAGAGTTCAAAAATATGAAAAACAAACTCTCTTTTGGCAACCAGGAGATTTGACCATGACTTGATTTATTAAATATACATTCTTGAAGTGGTGCTAACCTATCTCTTGTTATTACATTCATTTTCTGATTAGGTTAATTTGCATCTAGTATATGACATTTGTTGTGACAATTATGCTTTATGATTACTGTTTTGATATTTCTCTTCAGCTCCACAAAAGCAGGTGATGAAAAGCCCTAATCCAGCAGCTAAGAGATCACCAACAATGGGTAATGGTGGAGGTCAAGAAACGGAAACCCTAAGAAATCAGGTAAGTTGTTAACATCTGTAAACTATTCAATTTGCCTTTTTATTGAGATTGAATTAAAACGTAAGGAGACGATGAAAGAAATGCAAATTGATAAATCTACAACAGCATATAGTGGATCATGCAATCAACCTCAGATTTTTTTTTTCAGCAAACTAATCACCTGCTATAGTAATTTTTTTGTTTGTCAATTTTTCTTCTTTTTTTTTTTTTTTATGTTGCCATCCCTCTATTATTCTCTATTCATATTGTTGGCCAGGTTGACTGAGATTATGTTCCTCTTTTCTTTTCTTTTTTTACTGCTTTTAGATCGAGAGTCAACATATTCCAAACATTTTTTTATGTTTGATAACTCTTCAATAAAAATAATTTTCTCTTATATCTTGTAAACTTTTTCATATTTTCAATCATATTGTCCTTATTTTTACAGGTAGAAAATCTGAATATTGAAAAGGAGGGATTGGAAAAGGAGCGAGATTTCTACTTCAACAAGTTAAGGGACATTGAGATAATTTGTCAAGACCATGCAGAAGAGGGATACATTAAAGAAATTTTGGATGTTTTATATGCAACAGAGGTATGTAATGACCTGAATTATTAAACTGAATTTAATCTGATTTTTTTGTGTGTGAATCTTAAATTAATATCAATCGGTTGAACTGCCAGAAAAGTGAAATTAGTTTTATTGGTATTGCTTAGTCTAATTTTTTTTCTTTTTCATATATAGATACTTGTTGAATGGTCCTTTTGTTTTGCTTTACAATGTAAAGCACCACAGTCCTGCAATGTTGAGGCTGGGCTTTTTTTTTTAGTTATAACTACCAAACACAGATGATTGGCTCATTGTGCTGACTGCACCTTTTCCCATTGAAATCACAGGGCACCACACCTGTAATGGCTACAGTGTTAAGAGGACTGAATAACTCTTGTATCTTTTGGATACTTAAACTGAAGTTAGAAAAAAGTTATGTTCCTTACCTAAACAGTGATGATAATTTTCCTCTAAAAGGAGGAATTCCTCCCTTTTGATGAAGTTTTCTCCTCTTTACCTCTTGTTTTGGTTCTTTCCTTTTTCTTCTTTTTCTCTATAATTTGACTATTTTCCTTCTGTTTGGTCTTTTTGTGTTATCATCACTGCTAAAATGCTATTTAGAAAGCTGCTGACAACCAAATTTCGGGACATTCTCTATCACTCTGAATTGTCAATTCATGATAAGTTTTTAAATAATTGGGAAGATTTGAAAAAGAAAAAAAGTTAAACCAACAATGTTTGGTAAAAATTTATGAGAAGTCCTTCCAATTTTTGGCACCCCTCTGTTGGAAATGCCACTCGAGACATGTCCGATTTAGACACTTTCAAGACCTTTCTAAGATCTCATTTTTTCAATGTCTGTTAAGTTTATTAGTCTTGATAATTTCCATTGATTGTAATTGTAATCTTCCATATTGAGAACATTTTTTATGTGTTAGGCTTTTCTTAGAAATTGATAGATTTTGTCAAGTGTAATTTTGCTTGAATTTGATTGTCTCTGCCTAGTGTAATCTCCGATGTTCAATATTATTTCTCTTCTGTTTCCTTGTTTAAGAAATTTTATATAAGTGCTTTGAGCCTGTTGTAAACGGGGTAAAGCGTGTTTGAAGTACTTTGCATTATTATTATTGTTAATAATTCACAATTCTCACCCAAATAGCCGGCTAAAACACAATCACCAGTGCAATGTCATGTGAGTGAAACTAGCTTCACATTTTTTTAGTTGTAAGTCCTATAAAGTCAGCAATGGCTCGTGTTGAAAACACAGCGTGATGATTACATTTTGTGGATTGCTGAAAATCCTGTTGCATAAATAGTTTGAATCAAGAAGAATTAAAAACTTCAGAAAAATCTTCCCATGTGGCATGTCATATACTTTTTGTCTACACTGCACTGAAAATTCTGGAATACTTTCAGAATAAATGATGAGTAACGATAGCAAGAAGTAGCAATGCACTCACTTGCCTCAATAAACATTGTAGACCATAGCAACTTACCTTCTTACTGAAATACTCTTGACATATGGCTCAGTGATATTATTATATGAACAAATGTTTTGAATTTGAAGGTTGATTTCATTGCCTCAACCCAGTTCTATTTATATCCTCCTTGGGAATAGTATGAAATCAATTGTTGTCAATTATTATGTAAGTATGATTAGAAGTCACAGCATGTATTCAATAGTATCAAAAGCAACTTTCATGAAGTTTAAAATGATTATAATTTTTTTTCCCCTTTTTTTAACAGGAGGGATTTGCACCTCCCGAAGATGCTGAGAATCCAGAAGTATACGGAGAGCAAGATGAATACTGATACCTGTATAATCCAAGTCTTAGCTTTGATTGTATGGAAATAATTTTTGTCTTTTTGAGCTCGAGACAAAAAGTAATGAAGAGAAAATTGACACTTGTGTAACTTCTTGCTTATTTTCCCCCCCTTATGACTCACAAAAATAACACATTTTTTTATGATAAACTTATGGACTGGAGGAAAGTAAAAATTCCTTTAGGCTCATAGATTGGCAAACTGTATTTTTGTTTGCTTGACTTAAATTTTAAGGAAGAAAAAGTGTATAGCTTCTAAAGAGTTCACTTTGTTTCACCCCCATTTTTGTGATCCCTTCTCTATTTTCTTGACATTCAACCTATCTCCTTTTACCTTGTAACTTATTGACTATATACATTTGAACCAAATTTGAAAGAAGAAATTGGACTGCCATTTTAATAAAACAAAGTGACAAAGTGACAGTTACCCATTAATACATAAACTTGTGAAGGGGAATCCTGTTGGTACTGCTTCTTTCAAAATTTGAACGGAAAACCAGTAAACACATGGGTATAATTATATGTTATTTATCTGTTAGTTTGTAGGTGTAGGTCTGTGCTTTCATTGATGTATGTCGAGTTGCAAAAGAAAACTTATGTGTGATTTGTATTTGATAAAGAGACATTTAAAGTTAGTGAGTGATATAATAAAGTTGGAGAGGATTTAATCATGTATCTGGAGTGAAACTTTTTTTTTTCTGGCAGTTTTAATGAATTTGAGGGACTTGTATTTCATATTTAGTTTGGGTTAGTTTCCGGTTATTTTTTAACTTATATTTTGAATCTATCACTACAATCTTAAATTTTGGTATGTTCAATCCTTTATCATCGAAGACTGGAATGATTTTGCAAGAAGGCAACTGTTTTTTATTGGTCTGTTTCTTTTTAGTCAAAGCGTTTGGTTTTGACAATAATGAAAAAGAGTAGGTTGGAGTAATGATCTTTTCATAACTGTTCAGTAGGCTTACTATAATGAGTAAATTCAGCGTAACTTGGCACTATGAACAGAGTTGACGATGAAAGTGACATAGCCCATTATGACATTGACAATTGTATTATTTAGCTCATAATATTTTCTGGTGTAGTGGTTTTTGTAACATTGTTTTGTTGTCTACAGTGATGATTTCTTGAGCATTATGTTATGATTGCCAGAGAAGGGACATGTTTTCATGCTTGCTTATGTGTGTGTGTGTTTTTTTGTCGCTCATATTTGTATAATACATCGTGATTGTGAAATGAGTAAAATGGTTAAGAAACTGACAAAGTAACAGCCTGTCTAGATAATTAAATGATTTATTGGAATGATATCCTTTTTTCAACAAATCACATGGGTGTTAAGTTGTGTAATGATGGTTTAAATATATCTTGAAAAAGAAGTATAAACCTTTTATTTAAAAGCAGGTACTACCATACTCAGAATCGCATGATAAATTACTCTCATTATCACATTTTTCAGACTAGTGTGATTCATGATAAGCTACATGGTGTGCTTTTAAAAAAAATAATTCCTGATGCCTTTTAAAAGTTCTTGAAATGGTTAGATCAGATGATGTTTATTAGAAAAGCCTCATACTCAGAGTTATTATGGTTAAAAATTATCTCTACACGCTTGCCATTTTCTCTTTGTGCTATTCATAGGATTTTGAGCATACTTATTTTTTAGAATTAGATGTTAAGGGCTTACAAAAATTGATTATGATACAGTGAAGAATACTTTGTTATTTGGGAGTTTGCACCAAGTTGAAAAATATGTTTTGTACTTAATATGATAAATCACATGCAGATTGTGTGATTTATGCAGTAAATGCTTCTGTACACTCAAACTTTGTTACACTGTCACCTTTTTGGCTGTGGACTACCACCTACAGACAACTTATCCACAATATTCATGACTTGCATAGAATTTATTTTGTCTGTGTACTGCGAGCCTAAAATTTTGGTGCTATCTTAGTATAGCCAACCAGAGAAAGCACCTCTCAAACGCTCACCTTAATACTATGATCCCTTTGCAAACAGTGAATTCTCTAACTTGACAGTTTTACAAGGTTTGAGTGTACATCAATGCAGTATCTCTGTTTAATAGAACATCATTTTTAAGGTAAGCAACTGCATACCCTCATATTTACATTAGTGGAACTGAATTGAATATTCATGTGTATCAAAGAATGCCTAATCCAGGGGGATGTTTGTTTATTTATGAAAAGTAGACTTATAGCATCATATATCATTCTCATTCAGACTAAAATTAAAATACATAGTATGTTCTTACCTTGATTTAAGATTTTGGTTTTAGATATATATATTTTTGTTGTGAATAGCACATAAACAGTATGAGCTTGAAAAGGAGTGAATTCTCTATAGATGTTGTGCTTGTTTTAACAGCTTCAGCATTTTTATTAAAAGAAAAGCTTACAACGACAAAACATCAAACCATAACAGTAGATGGTTGCCTTAGTCATTGATTTTGGATGTTTGATTAATTCCATGGGATATGTATCTGTATGGTATGACCTCAATCCTGGGCTGAAGTCAATAAGTTGCCATTTATAGGCTTTCAGTTTTAAACCAGGACAGATTAATAACAAGAAATGTATCCCATGGTAGATTGTGGCAGATAACATTAAAAAAGTAGGTGTTTTGTACCCCCGAAGTCTCACTTCAAAAATTTTCATATCTCAAAGATTAGTATTAGTATTAGGTACTTTTTGTTTGGATTTATAAGAAATGGAAAAAAATTAATATTGTTTGTCAAAATAACTACCCCTGACTTCTGCCAACTGTTGATCCAAATGTTAGCCCTTAATTACAATAAAATTATGGTGTTAGTTAGTGCAAACAGTAAATAATCTAATTGTCCCGAGTGCAAATCCGTTGTTAGGATCTTTTGAATTTTCCGTAATTGAAGTTGTATTCACATTTACTGCCATAATAGTTTTTTAAAACTTTTTAAGGCCATATATGCTTTAAAGTCACCCTAATAACACCCGTTTGCTTGTCCTCTTTCCGTACCGGTAATTGAAAGTGTTTGTCACATATACTCATTCTATGAGTGGTTTGTGTTTTTTTCTGGGTCCTTTCTCGAATTCAACGTATTCAGTCCAAGAGACTTTTGATAATGTTAATGATATTCAATAAATTTATACTCATGCACTGCAGTCTTTTTTTCCTTTTATCACAATTTAATTTAATATGTACTGTCTTCATGTTGTTTTGTTAGTAAAATTTATTGTCCATTTCACTGTAGAAACCCATGCTGTCATTATTGGCATTCATGTAAGCAATAGGAGCTACATAAAGATTTTATCAAGATCTCAAGCAACTCACACTTACAATGTG
>JAUEKZ010193749.1:0-11991 GCA_031471865.1 Melibe leonina | reverse complement strand
CAGCACGATCGGATTCTAGCACGATTTTTGGCTACTCCCGGGACCGTGCTAGAATCCGGCGAGCACTGTACCAATATATTTTTTTTATTATAAAGCAAGTAGGTTAATTTGGTGTCCAAAATTTGGCATTGGTGAGTTTATGCTTTTCCTTCATTTTTCGTTGCCCAAATATAACAAAATCAAGCTATTCAATATGGTAAACAAATGTAAAAAATATCTCCATTTCACACTTTAAGTGAAGTTTAATAGTCTTAATAAAAAGAATATTTATCAAATATTATAAAGATATATATCAAAATTAAAGCTTGATAAATGATTCTAAAAAAACAAAAATCAAAAATCTTACACCATACTTACAGGATCCCAGTAGTAACCTGTTGTTGGGTGATAGTAGTAACCACTTGATGGATCATACACATATTCAGAGTCGACACTTTCTGCATGGTCTACCTCTGTTTCTACACTGCCAAGCTCTGCCTCTGCAGTAGCACGAACCACATCACTGATTGATGACTCTACGTTCTGGGAAAATCAACATCATGTAATTTAAATAATCATTTTCTTCTCTTTTTGTTAATACATTCTTAAGTCAAATAGATTAACAAGATTTTTTTTTAAAGAATAAAGCTCCCTCAGACTGCTGTCTAATGAACTAAACACTGTAAAGGAAAAAGCACAACAGACAAAATATAACCATACTATTACAATACCTTTTCTTACATTTGACATCAAATAAGAGCAAGGCACCCTGTCATAGATTTGGAATATGTTCAAAGAAACACCCATAATGGAGGGAACAGTAAAAAGAAAACTTTTATCAAATGCAAAAAATTTTGAATTTTTACCATAAGATCCGTTGATGATCCTATCCACTCAGGCATGGGTTTCTCACCATTTCCTTTTTTGAAAAAGGGGTAAAGGCAAAAGATAAAAATAAAAATGAGTAAGCTCATAAAAAAATCACAAAAGAAAGAAAAATCAAGAAGTTGCATACTTCTCCAAAATTTTAACCTGAATTTGTTAAATGATGGGTAGTAGTGTTACTGTTATTATTATTGCTGTTAATACTGTCCTTCTTGATCTTTCCTCCCTTTTCTTCTTCTTCTCATCCAGAGTGCAATGCAATGTATAACAAATTTATAATTTCTGCTATTGGATGAATAAAAGTATATATCTTATCTTATTTCATCAACTATCGAACTAAGTAAATTTTCTGTATGCAACATCCACTTTTTTTTCTTTGGTTTTCAATTTTCACAAATAAAACCATGGAATCAGATATGATGTCAAATAAAGTTTTCACCATAAGGTAAGAAAGGCTCTAATTGGATAAAATTTGAAATGGTAGGATTTTCTCTAAAACCTTCACAGACAATTAGAAGATGTAATCAAAAGCAATCAATTTACTAAACGTACCAGTTTGATCCTCTGGCAGGACAATCGACTCATCCTTGTCTGGTTCTTGAGATGTCTCCCTAGCAGTGGTGTTCGTATGATGCTGCAACTCAGATCTTAATTGATCTAATTCTTTTTTAAGACACTTTTTAGACTCATCCAAACTGTTAAGTTCTTTTTCAAGTCTCAAAACCCTTTGAGATTTTTCAAAGAGGAGTTTGTCTTTCTCTACAAGCATTTCAATGAGAGAATCTTTATCAAATGAATGATAGTCATAAGCATTGTCACAGCATTCCTGGTCAGACCTTTTACTGACGTTTGAATCTTCAGTATTATCCATCAGTATCTGAAAGATTTGGATGAAATGTTAAATGACTTATTTCAACTTATCTAGACGTCAAGGATCTAGTTCAAAATTAGAATATTTCAGTTTTAGATTCTCCAAGGCAGTTAGGGTGATATGGAAAACTCACTGGGAATAGGAACTGTTCTTGGAATTGCCATATTCTCAGTGAGAGAGAGAATAAGAAATTTTCTTGTTCACAAACTGATCAGAATCACTCCCAAAAAATCTACCGAACTCAACCGTCTATAGGAGATATGATTTAGAGTAAAGCTATATCTAGCTGTTTATGAGGGTGTCTGAAGAATCAAATGTTTCCAAGAAGATACATCAAGACACTCAAACTTGCTTTGCGCATTAACTTCATTGCATGTCCGTTGACAGACGACTTTTTTATTCTCATCCCTTCCATTTGAAGTTGTTTTAGTCTACTTTCGTTTCGTGAAAACTGAATGACGAATGAAAACCTCAACTCACAATCTTTATGTAGGTGAGTGAGATTAAATCGATACTATCAAGATCAAAGACTAAAATTTAAGGTTGCCGTTGCTCTGTACCTGGATATGTTATATGCCGAGTTGTCAAAATATTTTCAACAAAAATTATTTTTTTAGTATAAACTTACCATGTGCTATGATGCTGATGATTAATTTATTTACTTAAATCCAAACAATTCTGTTAGCTTGGGACCTGGAAAGGCGATTCCATTTTTCAGGAGACCAGACAGGAGAAACGATAGAAACGATATGTAGGATGACTGTTCTCTACTGCTACACTAAATGATTGCATATAATGTTGATCTAGATAACAAGTTCGGATTTTGGCACCTCAAATCTCATCTTACCCCTGTTAGTTGTGCTATAAATACAAATAGTCTATTTATTGCGTCAAACTATCATACATTTATTAATCAGGATGATTTAAGTTCGCAGCTCTTCAGCTATGACACGGCATTCAGATTATGAAGTGAAGAGTTGTAGTCCAGACGTCTATCTATGGCTCTACAGACCTATAGACCTATCCATCTATAGGTATCTTGTCTAGAGAATCTAATTAAACTCTAGAAGAAGTCTTAGTAATTTGATGCCTGAGACCTGACTAATTATAAGACGGCTTGTCTAGATTTGATTATAGCTTTGTGCCACTTAAATGATATTATCTTCTGTTAGATTCTAGTCAGGAAACTCAAAGTTATTACTAGAATTCAGTTCTTGATATTTGAGGGCTTATTCGAATGTCAATTATGAGTGTAAAAAAAATGGAATCATCAGTGCTTTTGAGCTTGAAAAAATGCCTGTGGGGTGGAAGTGAACTGAAACAAGATGTTTTCTCGAGGTGGTCGCAAGGTAAATTCTACTTCTCTTGTTTCCCTTGTCCTGAAGTGCTCTAAGAGAGCTGTTGTTATTCTCATCCAGTTGCGAATAAGAAAATTTCTTATTCTCACCCAAACTGTGAAAAAGATAATTCAGGGTAAATTTCTTATTCCCAGTGCCTCTCTGGGATGTAGGTTAGTGAATTGAATTAATATTGAAAATTTTCATTGGCTGATAAAAAATGGTGGCGTCCATTTTCCTGATGTGTCGCTTGCATCAGTTAGCTAGAAAGTTTTCTGATTTTAGCTAGAAAAGGGTTTAAACAAGTATTTTTTATTCAGTATATTTTCCACTCAATTATATCATTTTTAAGTCAATAAATTGAAAGGTTGGTACCTGAGTTTGAGTTCCAGTTGAGAAACCCATTTTACCTCTGCTGAAAAATGGACTCCTCTGAACTCTTTCTATATAGATCAACATCATGTCGTAGACTCAAAACAGTCATCATATCGCAAATTCACTGGCTGGCTCACTAACTCACCGCCTGAGTGATGATACGGCTGAAAGCAAGTCAAGAGTCACTGGCCCAACTACAGCCAGGTCACAGTAGTGTAGATACATTTTTCTAACTCTACTGTTGACTCCACTTGTAGTGAAGTCGTTTGTAAAGATCTTCGGACATAACGATCTTTTTCCGTGACACGGGCATGGATGTAAGGCAAACTCAGTGACATTGAAACGGTTTTAGTGATGCGTATTCTTATCCCCGGCCCATATAGTTTATAGTAAAAATATAACAGTTTTAACAATGTTTCCCCATGGCTAGCATAGATGAACCTGATGATGTTTTGTAACAATTACAATCATTGTGTCAGCTTAAAAAGCGGCCGCGATGCATTTTCAAGGTAGTGGAAATAACTCAATATTAACTCTACAGTATGAGAGTTATTTCCCTCAAATTTTCCATCCGATGGCTGTTGCAAACTTCAGATGTAGCGATCCTTTTTCTTGTCCCCTAACGACATCTCTACAAAAGTAATTGACTGCAGGCAGACAACTGAGCGATTGAGGGATAGGAGTCTCGCTGCCACGCAATAACTCTCTCCTTTTCTTTGGAGAAAATAACATGAATCTTGCGTCATCTTGGGTGAGAATAAGAAATTTTCTTATTCACAACTGGGTGAGAATAATCACTCCCCTCTAAAAGTGCAAATTGTGTTGTGTTCTGCCTGTGACAAAAAAGTAAGTCATGTGGCTTTACTTTACAGCTTATTTTTTAAAATTCTTACTTGCAAAGGGTGAAGTGACCTTTATGACATCGAATTTTTTTCTTGAGTTTCTTAATTGGTCAACAAACAGTGTGTACGTAAATGTTATTACTGGTTTCTTGGTAAAAAATAGAAATTGAAATATCGTGCTGTAAAAATCCAATTGGCCATTCTACAAGTCAAGAAAAAACGCAATGGAAAAAAACTCAGAGGGATGCTATTTATCCTTTTCATGCTCTAAAAATGCATTCTTTATTCAAACACTTTACCATCATTGGTTCTGATGTTTTTAATTTTCTTTTTGATTTTGCTCTTTAATGTCACATCTAAAATTGTGACACATAGTTCAGTTCAAGTCTATCATTTTCTGTAACTTGCGTTCTCAAGTCAATTCTTTCCAAATGCATTGGATTTTGATGGCTGCTTATCAGTTTGATATTGTCAGTATGTCAAACTTTTTCTCATTCCAGTATTAACTATGTATCATTCTTTCTCAGGTTTCATTTTCAGTGAAACGATACCAACAGCATTGATACAATATCAAGGAGGGCCCTGTGCTGTCTTGGTGCCTGTACAAGCGTATATAGTTAAAGCAGCCCTTTTTCAGGGTGGAGATCCAAGTGTGGACAATTTGACCAATACTTCAAGTAAGTGATTCTCATTTTCTGATGCTGTATATCATATCTAGACTGAAAGCCTTTAACACTTAATGTGCTGAAATCCTCTTAAATCAAAACTTCCAATATGCATTGCCATTGTTGACTTTGACTTAATCATAGTATACTGTGCTAAATGGCAGAATGCAAAAATCCAAAAGCTTAAATGAATTCCTGAGTGATTTCCTTTAGTTGTAAAACCTTTTCTTCACTTGACAAACTTACCGCATTAGTCAGTTGGTTAATTGGAAGAAGAAGAAGATTAATCTATCTGTGAAATTTTGCAATTTTGATATCGAAACACTAAATTTTTTTACTGTTCAAAATGGCTTTTGTCCATAACCATTCTCTTTAAATATGATTATCATGTGTTGATTATATTGTTGTTGGGTGTCAAGAAATGACATCGGTAATCATGGTTGCAGGGTGCAATAACAACAGTTTAACTACGCCTAGTCTTGGTCAGGAGTATCTCTATGTATTTTTGACAGGTTGAGTAAATAGCTGGATAATGTCTCTTTTCATCCTCAAACTAAAAGTTCCATTCCAGTAGCTTGAGTGTTTGTGGAGTAATGAATATTTTTCTGCGACAGATGGTTCAAATCCCCCAAAATTCTAAGCAGTGGGAATGACCGTGCCCAAAATGGCTCAGCAAGCTAAAGTTAAGGATTTAAAGTCACAGGAAAAAGTTATTATTGACCAACCAAACATGCATGTACAATGGTCACTTCAAATCTGGTTCACAATCCTTGATTATTATCTACAATGAGTATTCTAAAAAAAAGAGGGGGAAAAGAAACCAGAAACCAATTATTAGTAAAGAGTTTTAAAAAAATTTTGGGGGGGTGGGGGGGGGGCTGAAAGGAGTTTGTTTATTCTGGGAGGATTTTGTTTTATTTTGTTTGTTTTTGGTTTTTTGGGAGTTGCGGCCGGGGGGGGGGGTGTGGTTCAACTCTAAGCCCCTAAGGCTTGTTTTAGTCAGATTTTATATGTAATTCTTTGAGCTCTAATTGTTACAAAGGTTAAAAATTAATATCAAGAGTACTTAGATTCAATTATTGAAAATTAAAGTATCTTAGAGGAAGTACAATTATGCTGTCAGTTCACACTTTACCTTGATTTTTCAGCCAAAGGGGAAGAGTTACTTGTGGAAGCTTTGCTAGACATCCTGATTCAAGTAACAGAAACCCAGAAGTTTACCATAGTTGGTTATCAGAATTCCACCTCCACTTCAGAAGAATCTCATAATCATTTATCTGAATCAAGTCATGCTGAAGCTAATGAAGATGTATTCCATTCCAATCTGATGTGAGAGCTTAATTTTACTTTTCTAACCTATTCTAGATTAGAGGAGTCATTGATAGGAACTTGCAATTTGGTCTAGGGAATAGCATCCAAGATGGTTTGAATTCTTCTCATATTACTTGTATTACCTTATTCTTTTACATTTTCTATTTTTTAAGATATTGTTATTTATACCCTTTTTTAGAACTGTTATTGTTATATGACACATTAAATCATAGAGAATGATTTATAGTCCAGAAATATGTTGAGTTTAACAGTGTCCTCTTTGATATATTTTTAGTACACGAGTATCAAAACAAAGATTGAAAATCATATAGCGGCAGTAAATGATTTGATTAGCAATATTACTCAACATTTTACCACTAATGAAAGCTAAAAATGAGGTAATTTTATGTGAAGAAAAAGGAAAATTTTACTTTTTAGAATTCTTTAAACGTAAGAACATATTATTGGGTTGTTGTTTTTTTCGGGAGATTCAATTTGTTCTTTGTGAAGTAAGCCATATAATGCATATTTTCTGTTGCATTTTCATTGAATGTCTTGCAGTATAACCGAGTGTCCAAGCATCTCAGCTGTGAAAGAAGTCCTTCACGATGCCATTCCCAACCTACAGTCACGATATGGTGTGCTGACATACCTGTACTCCATCCTTCTGACTAAGGTATGTATCATGGAAGTGAGTGCTGTATATTTTTATGTCACATACATACTTAAACCTTGCTATACCACCAGGTGTGGGGAAACAGGCGGTATAACAAGAAGTATTTATTTTATGCAAGTCATAATTGTTCTCGAATAGATATCGGTGGTAGGTGAGAATGGCGGTATGTACCTCATATTGCATACTACTCAGCCAAATTCCTCTATAACAACAAGGACTAGGAATATGAGTTAGACTGTACTTGTTTTCTCATTGCTTTTATTGTGATTCTCCCCCTCCTTCCTCGTTAAAAAAATGTGATTGATGAATTGAGGAATTTTACCTGGTTCTCTCATCTGTTTTAAATAAAGGGTATCGACCAGATCAAGAATGAGGTTGAGGATTCATCTGAGCCACTCATTGATGGCATACATGGGCATGGCAGGTAGGTACATGTCCCTGATTTGCTCCTGATTTTCTTTATTGACTGTATTACTACCTGCCTTCCTTTACTTTGAAATTTTCCATAAACCTATGATGTTAAATCAAGTAGCCACTGATAGACTGAAACAGTCGACTGGTTAACTCCAAAATTTTCTGTTTCTGGGAATGTATTTTTTTCATACTTTGAAATAACCTTGCATGTTTAAATCATGTCAATAGCTCAGTGATCAGTTTTGTTCAAGGAAAGTTAAGAACTTTTAGGTCTTTTTTTCCATAAGAATTGAAAATTTTGTAACAACTTTACACTTAAGATGCACATAATTTTGTTGGTTTTTTTGGTTTTTTATTAAATCCATAATATTCTACTTTTTCTGATACAGTTCTCTATTTTCTTTTCTGTATTTTTTATTCCAACAGTCAAAGCCTGATTAACTTGCTTTTAACATCCAAGGCCACATCCAATGTGTGGGACGATGACAAAGAAATAGCTGGTCTCAAACTCCATGGAATTCAGCGACAATCATCCATTGGATTCCTCACCATTCTGGAGCACATGCGTTACTGTGAGGTTGGATGGTACATGAAAAACCCCAAATATCCAATTTGGGTGATGGGTAGTGAGACACACTTAACCTTGATGTTCTCCCCTGATGTGAATATAATTGTGAGAGATAGCCCTGAGGTTGCTGCAAGCCTTGTCTTCAGTCGTTTCGACCCTGAGGGTAATGGGTTTATTTCAAAATCTATTCTGGGTGACCTCATGGCTACATTGGATCTTGTAGCAGAAAAGGAGTATGTTGATATCATGGCAACTAAACTTGACTCTGAAGATTTGGGTATCATCACTCGTTCTAGCTTCTTGGAAGAGTTTTTTCCACTACAATCTCCTGAGCAGCCAAAAGAATTTACTCTTTACCACTACAATGGATTGCCTCAGTCTTGTGTAGATGGTAAAGTGGCTTTCATCCATTGTAAAGCTACTTTGGCAGACGAGATTGATACACAGTTCATCACAGATATGAGCCCCATTAAATTATGCATGCAGACCAAATGGCCTTCTATAGAATTATCGTGGGCTGGCAGTATTCCCCCTTCCTTGAATTGATATCCGGTGGCTAAAAATAGAACTAAACTAATCGCATTTTTTAAATTCCCTATCCTGATCTATTTTCTCCATTTGCAAGCTTTTTATGTGGACTTACATCATATTTATTTCTCTAAAAAAACAAAATCTTGACTGTAGTCAAAACGTAGTTGTACTGGTTTGTTTGTTGTTGTTTTTAGCAATACCATGTGTGGTCAAAAATACAAAAGTTCATAATGAATCAAAAGATTTCTGGTGATATAGAAATCTGTTTTGACGGATGTTACACCTAAGTTTTAGTCAAACTTAAAATGATATGCAGTGCATAAAAGAAACAAAGCCAAAGAAAGCAGAAAAAATGGAAAAATAGAAAAGTGTCCTGAGCAGGATTGAAGCCAGGACCCTGTCTGTCTGGCGGACTGCACAAGACTGTGAGCCTATCAACTTGCCCATCCAGTCTCTCGTACTTGCTCCCTACCTTATTTTTGTTTTAGTAGGTATTTGTAAGCTCTTTTAGTTTGATACAAAATTAAATTCTTAACGCTAGAGGGTTTGGTTTTATTTATTACTGTATCCATATTAGCATTACAGCTTGTATGTAGGTCTGTGCGTGCATGTTTGTGTGTTGTACCCACATTTGTTTATATGTCCATGAGAGTAAGATTACATTATAAACATGTACGTATACTATTATAACCAAGTGGTTGTGATATGTCACCTTTGTTTCATCTTTTATGTTTTCTACCTCAGGTGGACAATTTTAATCAAATTAGAAATTAAAATTTTTTGACTCTGCAACATTGAATTTAATATACTACATGTTCAATTTGGCAGTGAATTTTAAAATACTTCTCTTAAACCACAATCAATTGGTTACAGGTGGAACTTTGAACTGTCAGTTTTAAAATGTTTTTTTGTGATCTACTTTTTTATTGCTACCAGATTAATTTTTGTTATAGTTAAAGGTGGCCAATGTGTAATTTAGTATAAGTTCTCCTCACATAATTGTGTAGAGTTTGTTGTGTTGTTGTTTTTTTGTTGTTAAACTTTATTTCACAGCCTTATTGCTTTGAATCTCTGAACATTGTCAGATACAATGAAAGAAAAGAATAAAATTATCATTTATTTTTTTGCTTTCTTCTCTTTTTATAAAAAAAGGAAGAAAAGCCTGTCCACAGCACAGTCCTCTTGATTTTAATTGTTTTCACAATAGGATTACAAGGTGCTTTTTATACTGTGAATCAGGTGGAGATTACCATTATGCAGGGAAAGTCTTTAATTAATAAAGTATCTTACCAAAAAAAGAAACCATGTGATTGTGTTATTTTGATGGGATGGGGAAGGGTGGTTGGGTTATTTTTTTAACAAACATCTATACATATTGCCGTTGCCATGCTGTTGGTAGACGACTCTGGTGGGCAATACTTCTGTTTCTTCGCTTTCAGCTTCATGTATCATCTTACTTTCCCAGCACTCTCTCCCTTAGAAAGCGAACACACACACACAGCTATTTTGTATCTCTTAGTCTTAGCTCAGTCTTGGTCCTGCCGGTCGTCCTAACAGACTTATGGTCATCCCCCATGTTTAACACTGTGGTACCTAAATACAGGGTTATTCGCCATCTAGGACTGAGTACTTTTGTACAAAGGGCGATAGAATATCCAGGGTCTCCCTGGACCATAATGGTGCGTGATGTTGGTGGTAGCCATCATCTGTTTGTGTGTCCTGCTTTGTGATTGTGAGAGGTGATGGGTTTTTTTCCTGTAAATCACCTCTTTGGTACTTTTTTTTTTAGAGAGATCGATATTTTTTTCATTGTAAATCATCTCTCTGAGAAATGTCCCTGGCAGAGATCTGGCTATTCTTTTAATCAGCCTATCATCTTACTTTCCTCTGGGCGCTTATATGACAATAGCAGTTGCAAGCCCCCTAAAACTCTCAATAAACAAACAAATTACTTAGCGTTAATACACATGTGTGACCTTATTTGTAATGCAAGCTTTCGAGGTACAACTTCTTTTTCCTAATATATAGTAAGTGCATATGCACGACAATTCGCCTATATAAACACTTTAAAGGAGAAAATGATGTGTTCTTCTCAACTATGAGAAGAAAAGCCTCTATAATATAAAAATTAGACGAATGGTTAGAACCTGGTGTAGAAGTAGAAGGGTTGGAAAGAGATAAAGTGCGTAATATTAATTAACCTTTGAATCAATGCTAAGGACGCCAAAATCTTCAAGGTTTCTCTGACCTTATACCAGATATATCAGAATACTTGCATTTTCAAGATTTTGCATATTCATTTGAGTTAGAATCAGACCTCGTTGTGAAAGGGTTGAAATACTTGACCCCACTCAGCCAGGGACGCAAGCATGGGCATGAGGTGACGGAGAGGACACTGACTGACCACACGCCTTGCCTGTGGGTTACGGTAGTTACCAATCCCAAGTAAATGAGGTGTCCAGTCTATTTCTCTTTGAGAGTATGAGTACCGTGGTACAGTGGAGTCCCCATTCACACATTGTGGTTGAGACTGTATTCACTTGTCTTTTCTAGTCATTACTATTGCTAGAGTCTTTCCGCATTTCTTTTATCTTTTAATTTTGTTTGATATTGGCACCGCATTACACTTCACCCTTTCGTTCTGTTTGAATATCAGTGCCGTATCCACCATTCCACTACGGTTCTAATGTAGTTTCATAAGGTCTCTGCATTAGGGGCCTTGAAAATTAATTGATGCAGTATCATTCAGCATGAAAAAAATAAACATAAACACGAACTATCTGCATAGAGATGGACCCGGTCTGTGACTTAAAAATAAAAAAATAGGGGTGAAAAAAGGGTAGGTGTTATGTGTGTCACGGCGCCGCCTCCTGGTTGCTCCAGATAGATTTCGAAAATGATAATTGTATTATAAAAATACGGTCGAAGTGCAGGACAGCGAAATCTTTTAAGCTTTTGTTAGGTACTGAAATGGTTTTTAAAAACCTAATATATTTCAACACTTCAATTTCGCATGATTAAACCTGTAATTCAATATCTGTCTGCAATCGAGTGCGTCTCGATTTGTTTTTCTGTTTTGGTTTTTGGTTTTCGTTTGTTTGCTTATTTTTATAATGAATACAGCAATACCATAGAAATGTTTTAAGAATTTGCACTGGAAACTCTAATTAAAATAACGATTAGAACTTTCTACATTCTGTTTGTATTTAATCATTACGTACTAAAACCTACTTGGTAATGTAGAAACTAATTAAGTCGTGAAACTAATTTTTATTTAGTCTAGATAGACGTCTAGAATATCTGTCTTTTATTTTCAGTGAGGCTGTAATTCAGTTGCTTGTTATCTAGCAATCAAATAAAAGTCCGACTAACATACTAACATATTGACTTAAAAAAAAAAAGAATTTGGCTCTTCTATTTTTTTTCAGCTGTTTTTGCTCCTGGCAATATTTATGGTTGAACCAAAGAGGTTAGCTCCCTTGATTTTGTGCGTATAAACTAGAGCGCTACCTCCGGTGTTACCTCCGCGCAAAATTA
>JAUEKZ010193716.1:7500-11992 GCA_031471865.1 Melibe leonina | reverse complement strand
GACGACACAGCTTGTTGTTGTTGTTGTGTGTTGCAAACTGTGCGCGCGCGTGTGTGCATGTGTGAGTTACAAACTGTGTATATGTGTGTGTGCGTGCGCGCGTGTGTGTGTGTGTGTTAGAGTCTGGTGCGTGCACACTTGTGTGTGTATATCATTTTGATATGTGAGTCATAAACAATGCCATGTGTGTGTGTATCTGTCGGTGGTACAGTGTGAAATGTGTGGCAGTGGTTGTGGGCTAGAGAGGTAGAGATGGGAAAGAGGGAGGGGGATGGATTGATGGAGGGAGGGAGGGAGGGAGAGAGAGAGAGAGAGGGAGAGAGAGATAGAGCGAGAGATAGAGAGAGAAGGAGATAGAGAGATATAGAGAAAGAAAGAAAGAAATAGAGAGAGAGAAACAGAGAAAGAGAGACTGACAGAGAGATAAAGAGAGAGATAGAGCGAGAGATAGAGAGAGAGAGAGAGAGAAGGAGACAGCGAGATATAGAGAAAGAAAGAAAGAAATAGAGAGAGAGAGAGAAAAAGAAAGAGAGACAGACAGACAGATAAAGAGAGAGAGACAGAGAAAGAGACACACACACACAGAGAGAGAGAGAGAGAGAGAGAGAGAAGAAATGTATACTAAAAATAATATATATAAAGATAGATCATGTTATCAATACAAATAACCGATTACATTCAATCAGTTAGGTATAACTTTACATTTCAAACAAACGGTACTTCTAAGTAACAATATTTTGCTCTTAGATCCCCGAAAAACGACCATGTTGACTTCCTGATGGTCGTTCATTCTTTCTTTCAGTCTATCCTCATTGGTACCTCTAATCTAATTTTCTTTCATTCTCTCCCGCCGATTTTACATTATGCTTTTTCTTTATCTTTTCAGACACATCCAGCTGGGATCAATGATGGATTGATCCAGACAATCCACACGTAGCTGTGTCTACCACATAATCCACATGTAATCTACTCACTACACACAACAAGGTCAACCAGTGACCCCTAATTGGACCCCAACTAGATCCTAGAAGACGGAATCAAATCGAGATAACACCATAATTTAATCACTTCACTTATAACACAATACAACACAACACACAGGACCCCCATCAAGCACGACGCCTTGCACCAGCCCAGCCAACGACGAAGGCTACAGGTTAATTCATCTTTAACTTAATTCAACTGATTAATTTTACTGACCAGTCCCCCGGGCCTGCAGGCCTGCTCTACGGTACAACCATAGCGGTGGAGTGTTATCCCATGTCAGCGGCCGCCCCAGGTGGCGGATCGCTCTACCTCCCCTCCAGTGTCCCCTCCTCCCTCAACACGGGGCAGCCCATGACCAACCACGCCATGCACGTGACCAACTCCCAGCAGTACTCACCCCACCGGGAACTGACGGAGATGAAGTACATTCCTCCTCAGCACCCGCACAATGGCCACGCCCACCACCTGGGCCAACACCACAATCCCTGGCTCAGCCCCACTTCCGGCGACGCGGTGGCCGCCCACTGGCAGTCCATGAGTAACCAGCTGCACCACCCAGATATGAAACCCTTGCACCACCCGGATATGAAATCGGTGGGTCAGGTGACCGGTACGGGGATGGAGGGACACGGGGGAACCCTGCACCATCGGCCGCAGAACCACCACCAGATGGGGCTGGCCCAACACAACTGGCAGATGCCGCCTCCCCTGCAGAACCTGTCCTCCCTCCAGAACGTGCCCCATCCCCACATGCAGCACCAGGGCTACCACATGGGCATGCCGGGAATGATGTCACCCAGCCACCAGATGCACCACGTCCTCAGGGAAGCCGACCCCGACCTCGACCCCCAGCCTCCCTCAGACGAAGACACGCCTACCTCCGACGACCTCGAAGCCTTCGCTAAACAATTCAAACAACGTCGTATCAAACTAGGCTTCACGCAAGCCGACGTGGGTTTGGCTCTAGGCACTTTGTACGGGAACGTTTTTAGCCAGACGACCATCTGCCGATTCGAAGCCCTGCAGTTGAGCTTCAAGAACATGTGCAAGCTCAAACCTTTGCTGCAGAAGTGGCTGGAAGAGGCTGACTCTACGACGGGGTCCCCCACTAGCATCGACAAAATTGCAGCACAGGGCAGAAAACGCAAAAAGAGGACGTCCATAGAAGTCACGGTGAAAGGGGCGTTGGAGAGCCACTTCATGAAATGCCCCAAACCATCCGCCCCGGAGATAACGCACCTGGCAGACCAGCTACAGCTGGAGAAGGAGGTGGTGCGGGTGTGGTTCTGCAACCGTCGACAGAAAGAGAAGCGAATGACGCCTCCAGGAACGATCGGCCCCAACGGAGAGATTATCATGCCGGAAGGAAACGAAGACGGGTCGTCGATCCATGACGGCAGTCCCCTTCACGATTCGTGCAGTCCCATCCACGCGGGGAGTAACGGAGGAGGGGGCGGGGGATCACCAGGCATCCCCAACCATTACGGGAACGCCTTGACGCCGCATTCCATGAGCAACCACTCGGGAATGTCGCCGATGTCACAGGTCTCCTCCATTCTGTCTCATTCGCTCACCGGCCACCACCCGCACCACCCCCACCTCCCGCCTCCCCACCACCCGTCCTCGCACTCGCCCCCACCCCCAATCCCCCACCACTACCAACAGCTTGTACCGCTGACACACCACAACCTCAACCACCACCACCACCACCATCAGCAGCAGCAACAGCAACAGCAGCAGCAGCAGGCGCATCAGGCCTCAGAGCTTCAAATCTTGTCCATCAAGAGTTCCCCGCCTCACTGACTAGAGCTGGACTCCTGGGAGAGACTTCACCACCACTTCCAGCCAGTACGACCACCACCGCCGCCATTGCAATCATTAGCACCACTACCACCGCCGCTAGAACAACATCTACCACCGCCGTGCCCCTCACCAACATCGCATCTCCCATCCCCGAGTCTTGGTACGTCACATCTCAACAGCAGCAGCAGCAGAATCCGCGACGTTCACAGCAGCAACAACGACCACGCCGATAATATCGATAATGATGATAACGATGATGGCAATGACGATTGGAACAATAACAATGATAATATTAACAATAATTACACCATGAAAGAGCATGACTTTTCATTTTACTAAGTAAATGGACAAGCCAGAGTGCTGAATGAATAGACGACAATGTCAAACTGATGACGAGGATGAGGAAAACACGATAAGGGTATTCAATGGTAACCATAGCAACGCGAATGTTTGTCAGGCTCTCTGTATATTCGTGAATCCTCTTGTCTTGTCTTGTCATGTCTGTCTGACTGACTGACTGACTGACTGACTGTCTGCCCTTGATCACAAAGACAGCTCCTACCGGAAGTCAGCATATCACGACAAAGTTACGTCATCGCTGTGTCAGAGCCACGCCCACAACATCCCTTTCCGGTTTCCGGCCAAAAAAACAACAACCCCCCAACAAAACAATAATAATGAAGGGAGAACAAAACTCGACCACCACTTGGAAACAACCACTTCCTGCCTACTGTGGTCCTCGGTAATTCGGGTCCTTCTTCATCATCTTCATCTTCATCTTCATCTTCATTTTCATCTACGCTACAAGTATACGATATATGTCTTTGTTATAATCTATCTACGCTCACTCGTACATTTTCAACATTGCAAGCTAATAAATTAATCTTTTAATTATTATTAATATTATTTTATTTTTTAATCATAATATTTTTTGCTGCTCGTGCTAGTATGCTATCAATACCATTGGCATTATATTCGAGTCCCCATTTACCCATTCCAAGATATTATGGTGAGGTGTTGTGAGTGGTTTTATTAATAATGATAATAATATTCAACTCAGACATCTCGTGCTCGTTTCGTGTTAACTGTGCCGTTATTTCTAAAGTTCTCTATCTAGTACTTCCTGGAATAATAAGAATTTGATATTTTTCCTAGGTTTCTATCAACCCGGACACTGATTCTACCAACATACATACACATATATACATATAGACACATACACACATATACACACATATACACACATACACATATACACACACATATACACACATACATACATATTCTCACACATATACATAAACACATGCATACACACACATATATACATACACATACATATACACACATACACACACATATACACGCACACACATTAAACCATGTACACACACACACATCACACCAAGCACACACACACACACACACCCGCCCATACACACATACACAAGTTCAGATGAAACACCTCCATAATATATTTATTGACACATGATTATCATAAAATTTCATGATACTCTCTAAGAAACATTCTTATTGAAAGAAACCAAAAGCCTCAATAACATGGGGCTTATACACCGTTTGGAAGTGATATATTTTTATATGGATTCCATGAACAGTGTTCCTAAAGCCTTCAATGGTATGTGTGTGTGTGTGTGTGTGTCAGTGTGTGTGTGTGTGTCAGTGTGTGTGTGTGTGTCAGTGT
>JAUEKZ010193716.1:0-5000 GCA_031471865.1 Melibe leonina | reverse complement strand
TAATGATGTCACGGATATATATTAAAATAAATATATTATTATTCTAACAATTACTTATTATTATGATGATTAATTTATCGGTGTGTGAGTTTTCACTGCTTCATTTTTTTAAAAACTGTGTATGTGTCTTCTGTGGTAATGTTTGTGTGTGTGTGTGTGTGTGTGTGTGTGTGAGAGTGTGTGTGTGTGTGTGTGAATGGTGTGTGTGTGTGTGTGTGTGTGTAAATGGTGTGTGTGAGTATTATTCCATAATGCCTAGTCTGTGAAAACAATGCTCGTAGGTTTTCTTGTGATGAAGATTTCTTTTATGTCTATATATATTATGTACCTGAAGGATCTGTGTAAATGTGTGTTTGGGGCAAATATCTGTAAATGGGAGAATGGTTGATGAGGAGAGAGAGAGAGGGAGAGAGAGAGAGAGAGAAAGAGAGACAGAGAGAGGGGAGAGAGAGAGGGAGAGAAAGAGAGAGAGAGAGAGAGAGGGAGAGAGAGAGAGACAAACAGACAGTCAGACAGACACCCCAATGGAGGAGTTAAGATTGGACCACCGTATACATTCTGAACACACACGCACACACACATACACATATACACATATACACATAATATACACTCAATCACACACAAATACACACACACACACACACACTCACTCAAACACACATGCCAAGGCCAGGCCATGTCGTGTGTGATATAATAAACAAACATCTTTCCAGTGTGTGGTTTTGACACACAACCATTGTTACTATCATTATTATCATTATCATTATTATTATCATTATTATTATTACTATTACTATCATCATTATTTTTATTATTTATTATCATAAGTGTTACCATGTCACCTGGGTTACAACTGTGTTACTGCCACCTGGTTATTTGACACAGTGTGTCGTGTTGTTACGACACATTACAGTGTGTCACCATCTCACTACAAGATTCCTGTGCTAGTGTGTCTGTCACTCAGTGTCTAAGAACCTCCCACCCCCCCACCCCCCCCCCTCCTTCTATGTGCCACAACACAATTCTACTATTACTATTATTATCATAACAAATAATCGGTTGCCGATGATAATAATGATAATAATGATAGTGGATCTAAATTATAATATTATCAAGTCCTATTTATCAATTATTATCAATCTATATTTAATTTAATATATCCTTCAATTTTGTTCATTTTGAGCAGTTCCAGTTCATCATCATGTCATTATTCATTCGGGTCATCATCACGTTTGTTGTGATGACTGACTCATTATTTTTATTATTTTTATTGTTGTTGTTGTTGTTGTTGTTGCTACAACTGCCATTGAATTAACTCCTCCCTCCCCCACCCCTCCACACACACACACACACACACACACCGATGTTTGCAAACATTCACTCAACAGCATCATACTGCAGATACTCACTAACAAACAAACAAACAAACAAACTCTAATCATGACTTTATCACACTGGGTTGCCATTTAATGAATTTGCGCTGAAATTTATTATTAAATTATTGATAAGGATAGTGATGGAAGTTGTTGTGATGATAATAATGATGATAATAATGATGATGATGATGATGATGATCGTGATGATAATGATGATGATGATAATGAGGATGACGATGATGATCGTGATGATAATGATGATGATGATAATGAGGATGATGATGATGATCGTGATGATAATGATAATGATGATGATGATGATGATGATGCTAATCGTGATGACGATGATGATCGTGATGATAATGAATAGGAGGAGGAGGAGGAGGAGGAGGGGGGTGAATTTTGCCAGTATACTCTCAAAAAGTGCATAATCAAAAGAAAATGTATAAGATAAATGAAATTGGCCTGTGCCCGTCACTCTAAACCACCTCTTCTTGATTTGTGCAGGTGTTTTAGATGATTGCCAAGTGTTCAATTCGACACAATAATATTATTATAATTTTAATGTGTTATGACCTCAATTTGTTACCATCGATATTCTCGAGAGATGGAAGTAGTGTGCTCTCTAACGTCGATGTGTTGGTGGGGAAAAAGTCATTCATAATAGGGCAACATACTTGGTTTTGTAAGGTACTCTCTGGACAAAAAGCTGAACAAATCTTATAGCTTATAAATTGATATTATTATCATTATCATTATCATTATCATTATTATCATTATTATTATCATTATTATTATTATCATTAACATTATTATTATTAACATTAACATTATTATTATTATTATTATTATTATCAGTATTATCAGTATTGTTATCACGGTCCAATTTACTAGAGAAAACACACACACACACACAAAAAAAAGAAACCAGAATATGATCTGTGTCACATTATCTGGAACAACAGATTTCTCTTTCCCACACACACTCATTAACACACACATATACTCACACACACACACGCACTCACACACACACACATATACTCACACATACACACGTACACTCACACACTCACACCACTCACACACACACAGAAAGAAACGCTAATTACATAGGTACTAAGTAAACGGTTGTTCACGGTAATAGTGCCAGAGCAAACAACATAGACTACACACCACACACTACACACTATAAACTACACACCACACAGTTCGTTCATTATACGACTGATTCCCTTCCTTAACTCATTTCAATAGATTTATATGGAAGCGTTGGAACAAATTATTGTGTGACTATTGATGTGTATATGTTTATATATGTATGTGTGTGTGTGAGAGAGAAAGAGAGAGAGAGATTGGATGAGAGATGGTGAGAAAGAGAGATTGAGTGAGAGATGGAGAGAGTTTGAGGAACATGGAGACAAACAGAAAATGAGTGAGAGAGCCAAGAAGGGATGGACATGATGTTGATGAGGGGAATGATGAGGATAAGGATGAGGATGATGATGGCGATGTATATATATTTTTTTTTTTATCTGGAGAGAAAAATAAATGATATTGATTTGAATGAAGGTGATGATGATGATGATGATGATGATGATGTTTTATGATGCAATTTATTTATTATTTCCATGATCTGTGTATATGACCTACCTTGCGATAAAAATATTACAATGAAATTTAAAAAAAACCACAAAAAAACAACAACACACTGCCCTCGCTTGATGTTGTACAAGAGATTTCCCCACGATATGTCCTTGACCTTGAACCTACTACTCTATCATGTGATGACGTCATTCATTCTTCTTATATTTGCTGTTGATTGATTGGTCGATTAAAATAAAACACACGCTCTACCTCGATTGCGTGTCGGTACGATATTGAGTATGTGGGAGAGACAGAGTGTCTGTGTGTTTGGGTTGGTGTGTCAGTGTATGTGTGAGTGTTGAGTTGCTATGTGTAAATGAGTTGGAACTTTTAACGTTTCGTTGTGACGTATCAATGCCTGAATATTTACAAAAATGGAGTCTTGAATAGATTGGTCATACTTGACAGGGATTAAATGCCCCCAAACCCTTACCCTACCCCTCTCTCTTTCTCTCTCTCTCTCTATCTCTCTATTTTTCTCTCTCTATATCTCTCTCTCTATCCCTCTCTTTATATCTCTCTGTCTATCTCTCTCTCTTTCTCTCTCTCTCTCTATCTCTCTATTTTTCTCTCTCTATATCTCTCTCCCTATCCCTCTCTTTATATCTCTCTGTCTATCTCTCTCTCTCGCGCGCGCTCTCTCTCTCTCTCTATATATATATATCTTTATCTTACATTCAAACTTCCCTCTCACCCCCACCCCCTCTATCCTTATCATCATTCTGTCTCTGTGATTCTCAATTTATCGTCTCTCGAACTGCCAGTTTGCCTGAATCTCCTATGCGCTATTTCTCCTGGGTTTTTATTTTGGGGGGGGGGGCTTTTTATCACACACTCTCCCCACCCCCCGCCCCCTCCTCCCCAGACAACCAAAATCTCTCTCCATAATAAGTAAGCCTTGTATCTGTGTATACGTATGTGTTAATCCACCTTTTGCACTGTTGTGAGGCTTAGGAAACGAGGCTGTAAAACTCGAATTAATTGTGTCCATCCCTTTTTAATTATGAAGCATACTACTGTTTAGAATGAATGATCAACATATATATGTAAACATATTTCAGCAGCTTGGGATAGAGCGTGTGGTGAGAGAAAGAAAGAAAGAAAGAAGAGACAGAGAGAGATAGAGAGAGAGAGAGAGAGAGAGAGAGAGAGAGAGAGAGGGGGAGGGAGGAGAGGGATGGGGGGATGTCCATAGAAGAAGGGCTATGGGCTTTGTACATACAATTCAACATTCGAATATGGAACAAGATGGGGCAATGCTATCATTATTATTGTTATTATTATTATTATTATTATCATTATCATTATTGTTTTTAATTATTATCATTATTATCATCATTATTATTATTATCATTATTATTATCATTATTGTTTTCATTATTATTGTTGTTATTATTACCACTGATTGCTATTCCAACCTCCATTTCCATAAATAATTAAATGTCACTGCCAACACAACTCCTGTTATTCCTATTAATTATTATGACTATTCTCATTTATTTATCATTAAATTTGACCGAACCGTTGAAAAAAAGAGTTTGTGTTCATGTTCTTTTTATATATAATATTATTATTATTATTATTACCTACCTTTTGATCTCTTCAACTGTTGATGATGGCTTAAGTGGTTAGCTCGTTGTCCGTGCTGCCGGCCAGGCGATGGATACCGTAGCTGGGTCCCGGGTTCGAACCCCACTCTGGAAAATGTTTTTTCTGTTTTTTTTCTTCTGTTTCTCCATTTTTTCTGCTTTCCTTGGCTTTGTCTCGTTTCTGCACTGCAAACTCTCTCAAGTTTGACTAATTTCTTGTGATTTCCAGTGCTTGCTCCCCACTTTACTGTCATTACTGTACTATATCAAGTTTGTCTCATTTCTTGTGATTCCCAGTACTTGCTCCCCACCTTACTGTCATTACTATATCTCAAGTTTGACTCATTTCTTGGGATTACCAGTGCTTGCTCTCCACCTTACTGTC
>JAUEKZ010193694.1:0-11993 GCA_031471865.1 Melibe leonina | reverse complement strand
ATTAACCCTTTTAGTGTTAAGGATTCCAAAATCTTTAAGATTAAGATTGCCTATTCTTATAGCAGATAATTCAGATTCCAGTGAACTGACATATGCCTAAAGCCTGAATGTCAGTTCATTGAAATTTGATTTAACTGGTATAAGAACACGTTCGATTTAAAAAAAAAAAGGTTTTGCATATATTCTGTTCGGTTAGAATCAAACTGCGCTGTGAGTATGAGAGGGTTAATATGTTGCATGTTCTATTCCTCCTTTCTTAATTGTCACCACCATTAAAACTTAAACTAGCATGATATCTATATAGTTGCCATTTTGATTCAACTTTTATCAGTTGTAATTTAATTCTATTTGAATTTTATTTCTATGGTTTGTTAAAAAGCAGAAATAAACCGTTTATAAAATTGTACGGGTAGAAAAGGAGTTCGACCCTGATGAATTTGAAGTAGAGGAATTTCAATGGTTAAATTCATACTGGTTCTTGGTCAATGAGAAATGTAATGTAAATAACTCTGACGATGACGAAGAAACAATAACGCTGATGATGTTGTTGATGATGTTGTAGATAATGATGATAACAGAGTTAGCTAAATCACTTGTGACATCAGGGTACAGATAGCTGGGATAATTAGTGATGGTATCAATTTAGATTTTGCTGTTATTAATTATACGGGTAAAGACAGCAGGAATTTGTGTGATGTAATTTCATGTTTCCTATTTGGCGAATAACACATTTATTCATCATGATCGAATGCTTGATATACTGGTCATAGCAAGATAATAGAGACAAAATAAAGAGTAGAAAAGTAAGAGAGCAAAATTTAACAAAAAATGTGTTTGGGGGGGGGGGGAGAGTCAGTCTCACGAGGTTTAAAAAAAAACCGCAACCAAGCTAAAGAATAACAATGTGATAATGGAAAATCTGTTCTCATCATTTTCTGAAGGGTTAAGATGCTGCAAGGTGGAATAAGCAGCAACCCAACACCCAATTTTCTCTGGCTTGCCTCAAAGTTCCCTAGGGTAGCTTGAACATCACATGCTGTTATATCAATTCCTCTTGCGGGAACTTCCACTTCAGGACGCGGCCTTAGTTCAGCACTGTGATTTGGTGTAGCATTTCTTCTGATGAACGGAAATGACTTGTTTGTTTGGCCGTTCTCCTCTTTCACTCCATCTCTCTTCATTTATCACGACCTTTGCCGCCACCACCTCCACCCCAACCACCATCACCATCACCACCACCACCACCACAACCACCCCCTCCACCAAGATCACCACCACCACCACCGCCACCTACCCTTTCTTTTCATTTTGATCAGTAACCCAACCTACCACAACCTTAGCGTGTCATTGTTGGGGCCTACTAATCCCTTGATCATCGCCATAGAGCACCAGCATCAAAGCAGGATTTCCATGGCCCGTGATTAAATGGGTTCGTCTTCATCAGGTCTCATCAAAGACTTTGACAAGACGCCAGCCTGCCAACCTCGCTCACACTCACACATAATAAACTCGGTGCAAATAGTCGCTCAGTAGAGCCGAAGGCACGGGTTTACAATCAAGAACCGCTAGTGCTACCAGCCCAAAGCAAACTACGACCTGGTTTGGTGGTGGTCCTCATGTTGTTATCATCATAAAAATCATTATAAAAGATGGGTGTGTTCATTATCATAGTTTTTAGCGCCTGAAAATACTTATTGGACTTTACATTGACAATGGTAAATCTCTGATCATCAACAGAGATTAAGTGGCCGGTCAGTATGATTGGCGATTGTACAAGGACACACCGTCAATGTCCGTCCATGCCATGTCACTCATTGCCTTAACCCTTTCATTGCTAAGGACACCAACTTCTTTAAGACCACCCTGTTCTTAAACCGGATAAATCAGGTTTCAGTGAACTGAAAAATGCCTGTCATTCAGGCTTTTGGCATATGTCAGTTCACTGAAACCTGATTTATCTGGTATAATTACACGTACACTTTTTAATATTTTGCATAGTTCAATTAGGTTAGAATCAGACCCTGGTATGGAAGGGTTAAATCCAGTCATTTCTCCAGGGTTATCAAGCTACTGAGGCAAATGAATGTTGATGTTTGTGCACGGCTTAAATTGAGGAGTGTTACATGTACGGCTTGAGATTGGCAAACATGAGGCTGAACATCGGACAGGACGCAGTGTAAATACCCCTGACGTGGGAGTCTGATAACTCGGGGCATGTATCTATTTGTATTAACACCCTTCAGATCGAGGATGTGATACAGGAATTTTTGGACCGACGGGCGTGCAGAGTTTTCTGTTTACATTAGAAGCTCTTTGCGTTGGTAAGGAAAGTACGTGATAAATTTGTACGATATCACAACGCGCTGCATATTGTCAATCTGACACGCGGATATGATACGATAAGAGAAGGCAATTAGAAAGAGCTTTTGTCTAATAATCTTCTTTCGCAATCGCACTTAGTTGAAAGCTTAGATACGTCTTGTCTCCAGCGTTGAAATTTGCAATATGATACTTTATATTTGTAAAGAAAACACATGCATAGATTTGATTACGGAAAGTCAGTTACATAAATAAATCCTCTATCTCTCTAACTAATTTTACACGACAAAGACTACCGTCATGATTTCTAAAAAGTTATTTATCATAGCTATGTAGTGCAATGAATGCGATGCTGCCTACGCCATTGATTTTTGTTGTTGTTCTTTTTCTTTCCAAAATCCAAATGGATTGAGCAATCTGTTGAGTGTTGGCTTATTGAGACAAAGACAAAGAAATGAATGACCATGGGGGGCCAGCTTGAGCGGATGGCGACAGGCGATATTTAGATAGCCCGCCTATTTTGATCAGCCTTCTTTCTAATACGCATTCATACCATTCAAGAAAGAAACCAGAGTGATGGATGGATTCCTCGTGCCCGAGGACCGGAGAAACTATCTCTGCCCGCACTGAGCTAGGACAGTAGCGTCAATGATTCATTTGCTAGAATTTCAGACCGAACATTATTTGGACGCAACAAAATGGATAATTTTTGGCATTTTCTAGAGAAATATAATACTAACAGCATAATATAATTCTGTGATATATTTTATAATCATATGTCCTGAGTAAGAGTACGTTTGGATATCCTTATGATGTTCAAGTTTCAAAATCTGTCATTTCCAATAAATGCTGGACAAGACCTTGAGAACGCATTATGTCCAACGACATCTACCCAACCAGCCAAATCTCTCCTATAAAGCATAAGGATTAGACTGGGGGTAATCAGTTCTCAATGTAAGGAAAATTGGAGAGATATGAACGTTGGAAGTAGACATAATCCGCTCGGCACGAATACAAGTGGACGGATGAATGCCAGGCTTTACTTTCTGTTTTGTGAATCAATGCACTAATCGGAAAACAATACCGTATCAGAGGAGGGTCGAATGATTTTTTTTTTGGTTGTAAAGTACGGTATCATTAAAACTTTAGGAAACATACAAGAAAAACTAAACAAATATTAATAAATGCAAAACTGTTTGAGTAAATCATTGCATAAAAACCCCCCAAAACCAACATATCTTATATAATGAAATCAAAATCCTGCTGCTGTTTATTTTTTTAAAATAGCATTTCGTTGAAGTGAAAGATTCAAATTCTAACAGGACTTTCCTCCGTTCGGAGAACGGGGTTTTCACTAGTATAAAAGAAATATAACTGTACAAGGTACGCACACAAAAAACCCACCACTCTTCATCCAAATGATTTTGTTGTTAAAAGATTATTATCGTTATTCCCTCTCTCCATTTACACATTGCTATAAAAGAAATTGTTGTCTATAAAAGTGTCCCTCTCACTAGAGTACGCTCAATCCAACCATCTGGCGAAATACGTAGCTATATGACAACAAAGAGAGGTATAAATGTATATTTTATCTAATCCAATAAAACTGTATTATAAAAAGTAAATGAAAAATCGTGCTTTAAGCAAGCTGCTATACATCTCTCTGGTTTGTATGCGTTTACTCTGCATACCATTTGTTTGTGTAGTACACATTGTGTGTTTTATTCATGCCCAAGGCCAGCCTTTCTGGTGTCATTTAATCCATTAGACACGCTGGGGGCCCCCGATTAGATATGGATCGGTCCAAGCCTACACAAAATTGCTGTCGTTCCTTTCATTATCCCTTTTCTCTCTATGAATCACTCCCTGTCAGCCTCTCTCTCTCTCTCTACCCCCTCTCTCTCTCTATCCGGCTCTGTGGCCTAGTAGGTAGGCAGTTGGACTTGTGACTGAAAGGTCCCTGGTTCGAATCTGTCTTGTGCTGGCGCAAAGTTGAGTCCTTTGGAAAGGCTCTTAACTCACATTTTCTCACCGTATTCGGGTGTAAAATGAGAACCTGGCCATGAACAATGTTGTCCCTGTCTGAATATATATATATATACAAGCGCCTAACAGGCAGCATGGCGTGTCAGTGTATGTTGAATGTTGCTATTGGCAATATTGGCGATATATATCTATCCATCCATCTATCTATCTATCTATCTATCTATCTATCTATCTATCGATCGATATATCTATCTATCAATTAATCTATCTATTTATCGATCGATCCATCTATCTATCTATCTATCTATCTACTGATCTATCTATCTATCAATCTATCTATCGATCTATCCTTCTCCCTCAAAATATATATCTATATATATATTGATCTATCTATCGATCTATCTATTTATCTATCGATGTATCAAAATATCCGTTATCTTTAACAGAACCATCCTGTCAATTTTAGCAATAAAGGATAATGCCAAGGACCCTGGAATAAATTCCATCCAAAAAATATCATGAGAATTAAAACTTTGAGAACATCCAACTCAATTAAAAAAGGAAAATCCTCCTTTTTTTACCTTTTTTTTTTTGTAGGTCCTTCTTTAAGTCCCCTCTTTTAGTTAGATATCCAGACTTTTAGTGCAGACACATAGGATGGAACTGTTAACCCCTTCACTGCTACAGATATCAAAATCTTCAAGACTTGCCTATTCGTATACCAGATAAACCAGATTTCAGTGAACTTACATATGCTAAAAGCCTGCAATTCATGCTTTTGACATATATCAGGTCACTGAATCTGATTTATCTGGTATAAGAATACATACCTGTTCAATATTTTGCATATGTTAGTTGGGTTATAATCAGACTCGCTGTGAAGGGGTTAATACAATCTGCTTTTAATTGATAATGAAAGCTTCAAACAGAAATGGAAAGAAAAAAAAACCAGACAGGTGCCTTATCAAATATCAAAGCCCGAGCCATACATCCTTATCAGACCATGAAAAAGTGATAAGAAGAAAAGAAATTTGTTAACAAGCGTATTTCCTTTTAATCGCATTGTACATGCAGATACGAAACTAATTAAAAACACGTAGTAGGCAAATGAAGGGCATGAGGAGTATGGTGTAAGAAAAATAGGCAAAATGGTTTATTTTGGTTGGAGGAGAAAGGAGAAAATATGATAAGAATATATGGAAGATGCATACGAAAGCTTGTTATCACATTTCACCGGTGATGCATAATAAGGGAGATAACAAATATACAAGACGAAATACGATACAGAGATGCAAGGTGGAACAAGGTGAGAGTAATCATAAATTCACAACTTGTTTTAGGTGTCGCTCTAAAGGGAGAAAACAGGAAAAATAAGGTCAAGGAAAGATTAAGAAAATTAAAGAATGATAATAAGTAAAATGAGAGACGGGGTGGAGGAAGGCAGGAGACGAAAAAGAGGTCAAGGAAAGAGGGGTTTAAAGGAAAGAAAGGCGGAAAAGTAAACAAAGGGGGAATGGCGGCGCTGCGAGCTTGCATTAGTGTGTGTGTACTTGATATGGGGGAGAGAGGCTGAGAGAGTGAGAGAGAGAGAGAGAATCTCGAGAGCCGCTCGGCTGCTGAAGGACGAGATGACGGAGGAGGAGGAGGTGGGTGTGAGAGGATGGTGAGATGAGGTATGTTGTTCGCTCGGGTCCTGATAGAAGAAGGGAATCGAAGGGAGAGTACCCAATAAAAACATCCTCCCTTCAGTCGCTTAGTCATGTGACCACGTCATCTTGATGACATCATATTCTAAAAATAAATACCTTTCTTGTGTTCTAAATTTAGAGTATCCCCGCGTCTATTTTTAACGCTTATTGGGGTTTTATCATTATTTTTGCTATTTTATTTGCCGTTCGCTAATGAAAACAAGAGAGGGAAGCAGATAGTCTAATATTTTAATTGGCAAGGCGGTGATGGTTGGTTGCGGGAATGAGAGTGTGTTATGAGTTGGGTCTTCTACAGAAATCCGAATTGACAGGAACGACACATACTTTTAATAAGCATAATAAGTCAAAGCTTTAAGTTACAGGCAGCTAATGAGTAAAAATCTAGGGCAGACAAGCCAAACAATAATAACATGGTGATTTTATCTTAAAACGAAAAAGGGTAGTTTCTAAAAAATGAACTTCTAAAATTATTATTCATATGTTTAACAAGTGCGGAGACGGACAAATAGCTTCTTTTTCAAAAAAATATCTATTGAAGTAGCTCAACGCAAACAAAAAGGTCCCCTTCCCGCCTGTCCTGACCTGATGAGAAATATACACAAAGAAAAGAAGAGGAATACAGAAAAGGAAAATGAATAAGTTGACATGTCCCTCCTGCATGCTACAAGCTTTGCCACACAGAGAGACGGTTGTATTTTCCCCTATGCCTTGACAGACTAGGTAGTGGAAGGGAAAAGCAATGTAAGTGTAAGTAAAGAAAATCAAAAACATTTGAGCTATCTAAGAATAAACAAGAAGAAACCATGGGGTATATTTAAGAGAGAAAAAAAAACGAGATTGCTGTAGGTTTTTTTTTTTTTGTGTGTGTGTTTTTATTAGGAATTCTTTTTTTTATTCCGAATTCAATAAAATCGAATCAGTTCTTTGATCCAGATCAGTCGGTTGTCGAAATCCACTGTGACTGTCAGGAGAGGAAAAAAAAACCATCTATATTTCACTCGTATTTTCATAAACAAATTAATACCAGTAAGTGGCCGAGAGTGGACAGTCCTTTCCCGCCATCGATGTCCCATCTATCCAGATAATAACGCAATAAAACGGAAGATCCTTCTTTCCCCCGACGCCTCGCCCGGTGATACAAGGGGCATCAGGCCAGGGGTGCGCTATTTCCATGAAAATGGCATGTAATGAAAAAAGGCAAGTGCGCATGTGCCTTGCTGTAATAAAATTCCTGTCACGTGTCAAGCGTGACCTTGAGGTGCTCGTGCATTGATTCGTCCTTTGGCGGATGTAAAATCCACCATAACAACGTGCTGATCTGTCATTTATTTCCCTTTGCCCGTCTCCGTCTACCTTTCTCTCGCTCTCCTTTTAATCACCTTCTTCCCGATACCAACTCCGAGTGCTTGCTTATTTGTTTTGCCAAGTCTAATTCTTCCTCCTACCTAGAAGCAAAGCTTTGCTTTTCCTCACCCCCCCTCCCTCTCTCTCTCTCCTTCTCTCTCTCTCTCTCCCTCTCTGTCTGTCTCTCTCTCTCTCTCTCTCATACACACACACACACACACACCTCCTCTCTATCACTTCCCCTTCCCCTTCTCTCTCTCTCCTCTCTCTTTCCTCATCTCTCATCCTTCTCTCTCTCTCTCTTCTGTCCCCTCTCCATCTCTCCCTCTCTCTTCCTTCTATCCCGGTGCCTTTTTGTAATTCCTACAGGTTGTTGTGCCGAGGAGATCTAAATCTGATGTTCTTCACTGACGGGCTCTGGTTTGCATTTTCTAAACAACTGAAGAAACACAATTTCGTGCAAGCATCCTCGGTAGATTCCTGCGACTGAGTGACTTGAATTGCCTTTCCTGGTCGTGATAACACGTTTTGCTGACTTTTCTATCTCGAATTTAAAAAAAACAACAACAAAAACGTAATGAATTATAATCTTATATTATCATTAATGTAAAATTTGGGTTGTGCGCAAGAATTAGTCTGGTGAACCAAAAGAAAAACAAAGACTTGAAGAAATTAAAAAATGTATTTGGGGTTTTCACCATCAAAGTAGTACAAAAAGCGATTACTCTGAAATATGTTGACTTTTATTCAACTGCCAACGACAGTTTTAATCAAATCTACCACTACTGACTTCTTCTATCACTGCTATTACTACTTCTACTGCTGATCTACTACTACTAAAACTACTACTACTACTACTTCTACCACTACTACTACTACTACTACTACTATAACTACTACTACATCTGCTACTACTGTTACTACTACTCAACTCTTACTATTAGTTATTACCATTACTACTGTCGCTACTTTACTACTACTACAACTACTAGTACATCTATTGACTTCTTCTACTACTATAGTAGTGATCTGCTAAATAATTTGCTGTTGCGGAGCTTCATGTCCATTTAACAAGCTTGGTAACACAATTGTTTTGTGGAATATATTATTATGAAGCATGTTTAGTGCAATTATCCGTGAATGAAGGACCTACTAATCTATTCAACACTTAACTTTTTGCATGTCTACCGAAGCACTACTTTAATTTCACGCACCCATTTTTATGTACAAGTCCACTCCCTGTATTACAACAACGTGCCTTTTTTCTTGCAGACAGGCAAGCTAGTTATTATTGTCATACACGCCCACAAAATAATTGCGTTTCATTTGCATATCCGTATCCTGTTTTCATTTTATTATTTATTTATTCATTTAACTATTTCTTTTAAGTTAGGTGCCATAAGACGCGGGACCTTAACCCATTTCCTGTTGTCTCCCCTTTGACGCCTCCCTTATCACCCTTAAGCCAACAAAAAATCTCGATCCATTTAAATTCACAGAGAAGAAAAGAAGAATCAATAGGATTTAAAAGGAAAGGAGGGTGGGGGAGCAGTTTATTGCTTCGGGTATTTTTTTTCTTCTCTCGCACTTTAATAGATCACCTTACGAAAATTTAATTAGTCTTATATTTTTTCTACAATTTTCTTTTCTTTTTCTTTTTCTTTATTGTATCGTGGGAGCCGTTTCAATGTAGGACAGAAAAAGAGGAAAACGCATTTAACCTGTTGAAAAGGAAGATTTATCTCAGGTATTAAAGCTGGCTGAATTGCAAGGCTTGATAAAAGGGGGAAAGGTTTGTAAAGGACGAGAGGAGCGAGAGGCAGGAAACTGAACAAGCCCTGGCCTGGCGGCGTCGACTATCCCCCCGTTCCCCCCTCAATCACCTGCTGGGCTTGTTTATCTCCGGGGATTGTTGCATCTAATTTCTAATATTATCAGCTCGATGATCCTCCTACAGGCTGAAGTGCCCGCTGACTCAAGAGCACCTAATATTTACAAAAGGTTTTTTTTATTTTTATATACTTTTTATTTTTCATAACAGCTTACGATTATGATCATCATTATTATGAAAATTATATTAATGGTGTGGAAAATCATCGTTATGAACATCCACATTTTCAAAGGGAGAATTGTAAAGATTGTAGCAGCTTGAAGCGGTTAGTTGTTATGAAAAGGGCAGTCAGTTGTCGAATTCAATATGATAGAAAAAGGAGGGAAAATACGCCAGATTTTATTCAGGGGATGTCTCTCTGAATTGATTTTTAGGGCAAGAGACGATTATTTGACGCTCATAAAAAAGGGAGTAAAAATAATAAATGGTCAATTATTGGTCAATACTTTTGATCACGATAGTGGTGGTCGTGATTGGTTTGGGGATGGGATGGTAGTGGTACCTTGTCGTGAAGGTAGTGTTATTAGCGATCGTGGTAGTAGCAGAAGTTGGTGGTTGTCGTAGGTTGCTCTATGTTGGTTGTTGGGTGGTGATGGTAGTTGATAATGATATGTTGGTGGTTACAATGTTTTGGTGGTAGTATATCTGGTGTGTTGGTAGCGATGAAAGAGTAATATGAGAAATTCAAAAATGGTATTTAATTTTAAAGTCTTCCTGTAGTATTCATAACTTTTGTGATGGTTGCGGTGGTAGTTTGCACTGGCGGCGGTCGTGGTACAAGTGGTTGAGGTGGCTGTAGTGGTGGCGGTGGGGCGGCCATTGTGGTGGAGATTGTTAAGTAGCATTTTATTGTAGCTTTCGTGATGATGGTGACGATGGCGGTAGTGGCAGTTATACTGCTATAATTAGAAATAGATAAGTAGAAAGGGGGCGTTTAGAGAAAGCCATAAGGAGATAGATAGATAGATAGATAGATAGATAGATAGAGATATAGAGAGAGAGATAGATAGAGAGAGAGAGAGACAGAGAGACAGAGAGCGATATAGATAGATCGATAGATAGGAGGAGAGATAGATAGATAGATAGATAGATAGATAGAGAGAGATATATATATATAGATAGAGAGAGATAGAGAGATAGATATATATATCGATAGAGAGAGAGGGAGATAGAGAGATAGATAGATATATAGATAGATAGATATATCGATAGATAGATGGATAGATAGATAGATTGATAGAGAGATAGATAAATAGATATATAGATAGATAGATAAATGGATATTGAGAGATAGATAGTTAGATAGATGGATGGATAGATAGATAGATAGATAGATAGATAGATAGATAGATAGATAGATAGATAGATAGATATATAGATAGATAGATAGAGAGAGGGAGAGAGATAGAGAGAGTTACAGAGAATCCAAATCAGACCCCCCTGAGGGCAATTATGAACCCATTGACACAGACAACCTCGGATAGATGCCTGCCTGCCTGCACAGTGTGGGAAAACCAAAGCAAAACAAACATGGTGGCGCGGTGGTTCATTAGCCCCCTGCGATGCAATGCAATGTCAATATTGTAGCAACTGAAAACAAACCCGCGATAATATGTCTTAAGCCTGTAATGCAGAATTCTTTGGTCTCTTAACCCACATACTCATCGCTCTAGGTTTTTTTTAAAAATAAGCACTTTTGAGGAGAACTTTAAACACATATCTCTTGTTTTAATCTTTCTTCTCTTTTGCCTTATGATCTTCACCTACATAGCATGACCCCACCACTCCCCATTCCTCGGCCGATCTTTATGTCTGTATCTCTATCGATTGTATCTCTCTCATTATGTTACCAGCCCTAATATCCCTCGCCTACCCGCAATTCAGTTGCCCCTGTTCTAATATCTTAAAGTATAGTCTAATCATTTTTTGTTGTTGCAATAACTGACTGTTTCGGTCTATCTTAACTACGTACTACGTACTCCCAGTTTCTCTCGGTTACTTCCCCTTCTTCGTGTATTGGTCTTCCTTGTGCTAATGTTAAATCAGCTGGGGCACCAACAATCCGCTTTCATGCGTTTATTTTTCTATTTTCCTCATCCGAACCAACCGTCTCTATTTATTTCTCATTCAGTCATCGTTCTATTCCGCTGAGACTTCAATTAATTCAAACTTCAATGTTGGAGTGATCGAATAATAATAATAATATAATATAATATAATCGCCCTCCCGACACGAACAAAAGGAGAGAAAGAGGGGCTATTGGCAGACCCCGTGTATCCAAACATGCGAGCGTACCAGGCTATTACTCATGTGCACCCTTTGTCATTCGTTGTTCTGCCTCTTCGAGCTTGTTTACGTTGAGCTGCTGAATCAAATTTGCTTTTTTTTTTCGGCACATCGAATTCCGACTGAGCCGCGGGCACAAGGGGAGGGGGGGGGGGAGTGGGATGGAGTGGAATCTAGAGGGCATTGAACCCTTGTTTTGTACGGGAATCGTCATGTCGTGATCGAGAGGAGGCACTGCTTTCTGATGCAACACTGTGCGGGGGAATGAATGGCTTTTCCCTTCTCAGTGCGTGGCTGAGTCGGTGAGTGGCGGAGCTCGGCACCAAGTTCCAGTGTTGGTGTGCTATGTTTTCATTTTCACTTCGGGTCATGGCCGCGCATTCTCCTCGGGGGGGGGGGGGGGGGGGGGGGGGGGGGGGGGGGGGGGGGGGGGGGGGGGGGGGGGGGGGGGGGGGGGG